>ML780471.1:1088110-1123595 GCA_009831015.1 Picea engelmannii
ACAGAACAAGGTTATAGTAGATGTCATTCTGATCACTGTGTTTATTTTAAAAGGCTAGAAAATGGAAGCTATATTATCTTGCTATTGTATGTAGATGGCATGCTTGTTGCAGGGTCTAATATGCAGGATATAAATGTGCTCAATAAGAAATTATCTAATTCATTTGTGATGAAGGATTTGGGTGCTGCAAAGAAAATCCTTGGTATGAGAATAACAAGAGACAGGAAAAATTGCAAATTGTCATTGTCTCAGGGTGAGTACATAGAGAAGGTGTTGGAGAGGTTTAGAATGTAGAATGAAAAACCAGTTAGTACACCTTTGGACAACCATTTCAAATTAACCAAGGAAATGTGTCCCAAGACACAGGACGAGATAGAATACATGTCCATGGTCCCTTATTCATCAGCAGTTGGCATCTTGATGTATGCTTCAATGGTTTTCACAAGACCAAATATTACACATGCAGTGGGAGTTGTGAGCAGGTATATGAACAATCCAGGTAAAGAACATTGGGAGGCAGTAAAGTGGATTCACAGGTATTTGAGAGGTACTACTACTCATGCATTATGTTTTGGAGTTTCATACACTATTTTACAGGGATATGTTGATTCATATATGGAAGTTGATAAAGATAGCAGGAGGAGCACCACAGGGTATGATTTTATTGTAGGTGGAACAACAATAAATTGGATTTCGACACTGAAAAAGGTTGTTTCACTTTCAACAACAGAAGCAGAGTATGTTGTTGCTACAGAGGCTAGTAAAGAGATGATTTGTTTACAAAGGTTTATGGAGGAATTGGGAAAGAAGAAGGAGAATAGAAGGTTGTATTGTGACAACACGAGTGCCATTCATCTTGCAAATAACTTAGCCTTCCATTCTAAGACTAAACATATACAACTCAGGTACCATTTCATAAGGTCATCTTTGGAAGATGGACAACTAAAGTTGGAAAAGATACATACTAGCCAGAATCCTGCAGACATTTTAACAAAGGTAGTAACCAAAGAGAACTTGAGTTCCTGCTTAGTTTCAATTGGCCTTCATGTATGAAGGATGAGATGAGAAATTTTATAGGTCCAAGGTGGAGTATAGTCCAACAGGTACAACAGTAGTGGAGTTGTTTTGATCGGTCTCCAAGAAGGAGATTGTTGGTTGTGGAGCATGATTATCTTCATGATTCAGAGGACTTTGATTTCAGCCATGTTTATACCCCATGAAGATTGTACACCCCTCCATGTGGGGGGTTTGCATGGGGATCTTGCCCCCCCTACAGGGTCCAGAGGGATCATCCCCCCAGCTAGGGTATGGGGGAAGCGTCCCCCGAAGGAAAAATTGCCTTGTACTTGTGTATATTGTATTTCATAGTCAATCTTGACCATTCATCATTAAGTTACATATATGACAGTAGAGATTATGTTAGGGTTTTTTTTCCCTAGAAGGAAACCCTCTTTTGTATGAGGTCATTTGTATTCTAGTCGGGTATTGTATTGGATGTATTCTGAGAGAGGAGACTGTGAGAGAAAGAAGAGGAAGTTACAACAGGTGTGCTATATGTTGTATCCCTTCATTTTGTTGGATAATAAAAAGGAAGGACCTAGAAATTTCTTTGGTGGACGTAGCCCACATTGGGTGAACCACGTATATATATGTCTCTATTGTATTGTGTATCTTCTGTGTTTTGTTTCCACATTTTTTTCATTTTATTGCTCTGCAATCCTATTTTTCTAACACTCAATGACCGCCACTCTGGAGCATGTGGTGGCCATTTGTATGGGTTAGCCACAACCCAGAATATCTTACGCGTAGGATATTGTTGGCCCACAATTTTTAAATATTGTATAAATGTGGTACAAATATGCAACCCATGTCAATTTTTTTCTAAAACAATGCACGCTCACCCCACTCCTTTACATCTAGTTGTCGTAGTTGGCCCATTCACTAAATGGGGCATCAATATCACTAAGTGTAAACCCCCTTTTTTTGTCGATCATAATTGAATTATCATGGTCATTGATTATTTCACAAAGTGGGAAGAAGCCATGCCTACCTTTTCTAATGACGCAAAGACTACCACATTGTTTGTATTCAATTATATCATCGCATGTTTTGGTGTGCCTAAATCTATTGTGACCGATCATGGATCACATTTCTGCAATATTATGATGACGAAATTATCTACTATGTTTCATTTTAATCAAGAACACTCATCTCCCTATTATCATCAAGAAAAAGGCCAAGTCGAGTCCATCAACAAGGTACTCGAAACAATGCTTCAAAGGATGATAGGAAAACATAAAAACAATTGGCATTTAATGTTATTCTTGGCCCTATGGGAATACCAAACCTCTACCAAAACAGCCACTGTTTTCACACCCTTCCAACTCATTTATGGCTTGGAAGCAGTTTTTCCCATCGAATGCGAGCTCCCTTCCCTCAAGCTACCTATCGAACTCTTGCCTGACACTTCCGTCGAGGAATAACAAATTCTATATTTATCCACCTTGATGATCGATGTCGATAATTCATCATGACCAATGATTATCACCAAAAGTACATTAAAACCCAATACAATCAAAAAATACGCCCTCAAACCTTCTCCGAAGGCGATTTAATTTTGGTCTACGACCAAGACCGTGAGATGTTAGGAGCAGGTAGGTTCAAAACCTTATGGCAGGGCCCCTATATAATTAAATGATTTCTTAAAAGAGGATCTTATGAGCTATTAGATTATAGGGGTAATCCATTATCGGAGCCCCGCAATGGGCTCTACTTGAAAAATTACTATGCATAAGCCTTGCGCTATCTAGTGCTTTTGTACCATATGTATTACAGTGTTCTATTGTTGATTTTTTTCCCCTTTGTGTGATATTCTTTGTCAATATGCTTATCCTGCTTAATGCTTGAGTTGCAGATGTCATTGTTTCCCTCACCCTATTTTAAATATGTGGATGGAGCTAGTCGCACCTCTCGGAATATCGCTTATCTTTCCTAGGTAATCATTTCACCCACCAACGATGTAGTAAGTTCTGGAGGCATATATCTCATCCCTACAAAAAACAATGTTGTTGAATACAGTTTCATTATTGAACTTCTCACCGAAGCATCCACTTTGGGAATACGCCACTTGATTGTGCGTCTAGATTTCGAACTTGTCGTTTCACAACTCAACTTGAATTATTTTATTCGACACCCTATCCTTTTTTGGAAATATTTGAGGGTAAGGATTGATGTAGGAGCATCTACATCAGCATTAAAAGGAGGAAAGGCTGGAGTAAAGCACATCATCCAGCGCATGCATGAAGCTGATTTGGATTATACAAAGGAGAGCACACCTTTTTGAATTTGAAACTTTATGAAAAGAAATGTAATTAATGAATTGGAGGCTAAGGCCATCCCTAAAGATCCTCTTGGATCAATATCACTTTTATGTAAAGGTTGTATTGTACATAGGTTGCGCATCAGTCCTTATCTTATTTGTAAATGTTATTAACTTCTTAGACCTTAGTAGGTGGATTCATAAATATTTGATAGGATAGCATTAGGTTGTTGGGGAGGGGAAGCTCGATGAATCACCCCTTGTGTATTTTTTTGTATCTTATGCCCAAAATAAGGCTGTTGCTACTTATTTGTGATAGTTGTCATTCTGAGAGAGAGATAGAGAGTTGTTTTTGTTGAGAGACAGAGAGCATTGTATAAGTTGTTGAAGAAGAAGTGCAGGACTGCTTGTATCTATGTATATTATCACTTGAATGAATAGAACAAAGAATCTTCAATCCCAATGTTTGGTGTCATTGTTACTATATTTATCTGAATGAATGGTAGGTTTTTCATTCATTTAAATTCTTTGTTTATACTCGTGCTTGTGCTTATGAATGAATTTTGTGATTAGATGCATGAATATTTAGACTTAGAATAAGTTTCAATTGTTTCTCTTCTGAGAGCTCATGCAAGGAGTGCATATTGTCTGCAAGGACTGCGTTGATAGAGCTAAGTTTAAATCAGAGAAGCTTAGGAGAGATAACATTGAATATTTGATAGCAGTAGTGCAAAGGAAGAATAGAGCCACGCAAGGAGTGCATAGACTGATTTATTCTTAGACTCATTGTCCGAGAGGAGAATAGTCGAGTGGAAGATTTCCAAGGATGCAAGGAGCATGCCCAAGGATTTAAAGCCTTAGAGGAACAAGCTCAGGAGAGATATATATCTAAGCATTGAGGAGTCTAAATGTCTAAGAGTTAGAAGGGAGTGCATTGATGGGTGGAAGAGGTCTCATATACCTCTAGAACCTAAGCACAAGAGAGATAACAACCATCAATAGCAAGGAAGGAAACTTAGAAAGCTTTTAAGTTCCAATGTTTTATAGTGCGGGAGGAGCGCACCAAAAGGGCAGGCAAAGTTCTCATATACCTAGAAAATTTAAGAGCAGGAGTGCTAGCGACAGTAATCCCTTGAAGGGAAGATTTGAAGAACCGACGGTGGATATCTAGCGAGAGATCGCCAGAGTGCTGACAACCATCAGATCTGGGATAGTTGTGCGAAGGATACCTCAAGGATCCTTTGGCGCTTACTGTATTCGAAGTTTCATTGGGTGTACAAGGAGAGGGATCACCGAAGTCCCGAAGGAGAAAATCAATCGTGACCATTCATTCCATAGTGGACAAGTGCCAATAGGTTTAGAGTTCCAGGAGACTAGAGCTCCGAGATATTTGCGGGGAGAAAAGGACAGTTCTACCAAAGTCTCGAAGGGACGAATAAATCTGGAATGTTGGATCAAAGGAGGACACATGGCACAAGATACACACTTCAGAGGAGAGGCACTCCAAGGGAAAGTTCGCGTAGTGAAACACAAGGTCCCGAAGGTGAGTTCCATTGTGACCGTTTATCTTGTAGTGGACATGCGTCAAAGATCCATGCATTCAGAGGAAGAGTATTTCAGAGAAAATTTTGTAAAAGGGTGTAAGAACTTCCAATATTGAAGGTCGAAGTTCACCACAGTCATTGATAGTGGAAGAGACACGCATCGAAAGGCCGTGTATTTGGAGGCAGAGCACTCTGGGAGAAAGAGAAAGAGGGAGAGTTTAATGGAGATCGTTCGAAGCTTGGAGGTGGGGACTCATCCTGACCATCAGGTTAGAGAGGGACACATGGAGTAATCCCGTGAATTCGACTACATAGAACTCTGGGGGATCGGAGTAGTGTCTGGCATTTAGGAGTCCTGAAGCCCAAAGACTTAGCGCGTCTTGAGTTAAGCATGGGTCCCAGCCTGGGGTCATATGAAGAGAGGGGCCTAGTGAAGGGAGCTAGCACCTGTATTTCAAAATGTTTTTAAGGGAAAAAGTGCCAGGAAAGTGCCCGTGGGTTTCAAATAACCTGCACAGAGAGAAAAAAGGGTCATTTATTAATTGGTTTTGAGGCTCAACAGAAACCCTAAGAGTCAATTTTACTCCATATTAGATCGATCCTAGACCTGGACGTCGCGCAGACCCAAGGAGAGAGAGGGGTTTTGCGTTAAGTGGTATCAGATCCATAATTTAAGCTCTGTGTGAAGAAATCTTAGCATCATGCCGCCAAGAATACCCAGGGACAAACCTATAGCGAATCCAGCAATGGAGGAGGAAATGAGGAGACTTCTTGCAAGGCTAGATGCAATGGAAACTGCACAAAGGAGCGAACCAGATGCATGTGACATCAGTGAGGCTGAAAGTGAAGAAGTAGAATATGAAGGAGTTGCAGGAGAAGATGCTACAAAAGAATTATTGCTAAGAGTTGTTCTAAAAATGGGAGCCAAAGAAAAAATGGAAAATCCCTCATGATGAGGAAAATTCTCTTGAAGCCAGAGAAGGAGGTGGAAGAACCAGTACAAAGAAACAATATGTTTAGAACCGCTTGCAAGACCAAGGACAGAGTTTGCAAGGTGATAATTGGTAGTGGGAGTACTGATAATCTAGTATCCACATATATGGTGGAAAAACTATATCTGGAAACAACCGCACATCCAAATCCATATAAGGTATCATGGTTGCAAAAAGGACACCACGTAAAGGTAAATAAACAATGACAAGTTGAATTTAAAATAGGAGGATACAAAGATGATATTTTATGTGATATAATACCCATGGATGTCTGTCATGTTTTGTTGGGAAGACCATGGCAGTTTGATAGAAATGTCATACATGATGGGAGAAAACAAATTTACACCCTAGAGAAGAATGGTAGGACACACATGTTGTTTTCAAATAAGGACAAGAAGGGGAAGGAAGAATCCAACCCAAGAATACTTCTCATGAGTGGCAAGGAGCTCTTGAATGAATTCAAGAAGGAACATGACATGCAGTTTGTTGTAGTGAGAAATCCTAGAGTCATCCTTACAAGCACTACTCTGGATGATCTGCCTGAATAAATTCAAGAACTACTAGAAAAAAAAATTGATATAGTGGTGGATGAGTTACCTTTCTCATTGCCACCCATTAGGAGCATCGGTCATCACATTGATCTTATTCCAGGAGCAACTATTCCAAATAGAGAAGCATACAGATTGATACCTCAAGAGAATGAAGAGGTCAAGAATCAAGTCCAAGATCTGTTAGAAAAGGGTTTAGTCAGGGAGATCTTAAGCCCATATGTAGTACCAACTGTATTGAGTCCTAAGAAGGATGGAGGATGGAGACTGTGGACAGACTCTAGAGCCATCAACAAGATAACTATCATCTACAGATTTCATTTACCCAGGATGGATGATTTGATGGATTGCTTGAGTGGAGAAAGTTATTTTTCAAAGATAGATCTGAAAAGTGGTTATCACCAGATAAGGATGATATAAGGAGATGAATGGAAAAAAACATTCAAAACAAATAAAGGGTTTTATGAGTGGCTTGTTATGCCATTTGTCTTAACAAACGCCCCAAGCACATTCATGAGGTTGATGAATGAAGTTCTTAAAGACTTCATAGGTAAATTTGTCATTGTATATTTGGATGATATACTAGTCTTCAGTAAAGCTGAAGAAGATCACTTGAGACACTTGGCATTAGTGATGATGAGGTTGCAGCAAGAGAAGCTGCTGATAAATTTAAAGAAGTCATGTTTTATGAAGACAAAACTCTTATATTTAGGTTTTGTGATATCTTCCAATAAGCTAAAGATGGATCCAGAAAAGGTGGAAGCTGGCATAGATTGGCCATCACCAATAAGTATATTTGAGGTAAGGAGTTTCCATGGATTAGCAAGTTTCTATAGAAAACTCATTAGAAATTCCAGTGGTATATGTGCACCAATATTAGACACTATGAAGAAGAGACACAAATATTTTAAGTGGATATAAGAGGCTGAGAAAATCTTCAGGATATTGAAGGATAAGATCACATAACAACCAATTCTAGTTCTGCCATATTTTGGGAAGACCTTCCAAGTAAAGTGTGATGCTAGTGGATTAGAAACTGGAGCAGTCTTAAGTCAAGATAATAGACCTATTGCATATTTCAGTGAGACGTTGAATGATACCAAGAAGAAGTACTCCACATATGACAAACAATTCTATGCAGTGATTCAATCCTTAAAGAAGTGGATGCATTATCTTATTCCCAATGAATTTATGTTGTACAGTGATAATCAAGCTCTATAGTTCAGCACCAAGCAGGAGAAGTTGAATCAGAGGCATGCAAAGTGAGTGGAATTTATGAAAAAATTCACTTTTGTTATCAAGCATATTTCCGAGAGTGAAAATAAGGTTGCAAATGCTTTAAGTAGGAGATACTTGATTATGCAGAAATTCAAAGTGGAAACCTTAGGGTTTGAACACCTTAAGGAAATGTATGGTGAAGATGCAGATTTTAAAGAAGCTTATGAAGCATGTGAAAATCCTTTTCTAAGGGACAAGAGTCCATGGATGGAATACTTGATTCGGGATGGACTGTTGTTCAAAGGGAGAAAATTGTGCATACCAAAATGCTCAATGAGAAACAATTTATTGAAAGAGAAGAATAGTCGAGGTCTAGCAGGACATTTTGGCCATGATAAAACATTCGCATAGTTGAGTGGCTCATACTATTGGCCAGGTATGAGATCTGAAGTGAAGAAATTTTTTAACAAATGCAGAATTTTCTAGTATGCAAAAGGAAGACAACTGAACACTGGTCTTTATCAGCCTAAGCCTATTCCAGATAGGCCTTGGGATGCTATCAACATGGATTTTGTGTTGGGATTAACAAGAACCCAGAGGGGAAGTGATTCCATATTTTTGGTAGTTGTCAGGTTTTCCAAGATGGCACACTTTATAGCATGCCATAAGACAAATGATTCTACACACATAGCAAGTCTATTTTTTAAAGAAATTGTGAGGCTACATGGCTTGCCCGGGAGCATTGTCTCAGACAGAGACATAAAGTTTGTAGGAAACTTTTGGCGAACATTGTAGAAGAAATTGGTGAGATATTTGTCGTTCAGTTCAACATACCATCCTAAGACAGATGGGAAAACTGAGGTGGTAAACATAAGTCCAGGTAATTTGATGAGGAGCTTAGTCACTGAGCATAATAGTCAGTGGGATTAGATTATGCCACAAGCAGAGTATGCATAAAATGATTCACCAAATAGGAGCACAGGAAGAAGTTCATTCCAGATAGTGTATGGAATGTAGCCAAGAGGAATATCAGAACTAAGAGATTTGGGACAAAATGAATTCAGAAGTGCAAGAGATGAAGAGTTTTCTACAGAGATGCATAAACTTCATGGTGAGACCAAGGAGAAATTTCAAGGCAACAGAAAGAAGGACAAAGACATAGTTGATCAGCATAGGAGAGAGATTCAATTTGAAGTGGGAGATCATGTTTTGGCTCATCTGAGAAAGGAGAGGTTCCCAAGGGGAGAATATAACAAATTGAAAATGAAAAAGATAGGACCATGCAAGATCCTTAGGAAATTTGCAGCAAATGCTTATGAGATAGAGTTTCCATACAATGTGGGAATCTCAACCATTTTTGATGTTGCAGACCTATATCCTTACAGGGAAGATGAAACAGGAGGATCAGATGGGAAAAACAAATTCCTATATCAGAGAATATATAGATGGAGAATATTATAGATCAGAGGATTGGCAAGAGGACTAGAAGAAAGACTTATTTTGAATATCTGGTTAAGTGGAAAGGCCATCTAGAAGAGGATTTCAGTTGGGTAAGTGAAGAAGACATTTTGAAGCAAGGAAAAACAGTGCAGGAGCTCATGGATAGGAGTCCATGAATTTTTGGCCATAGGAGTATGATGCGGGAGCATCTACATCAGCATTAAAAGGAGGACAGGTTGGAGTAAAGCACATCATCCAGCGCATGCATGAAGCTGATTTGGACTATACAAAGGAGAGCGCACCTTTTTGAATTTGAAACTTTATGAAAATAAATGTAATTAATGAATTGGAGGCTAAGGACATCCCTAAAGATCCTCTCATATCGGTATCACTTTAATGTAAGGGTTTTATTGTACAGAGGTTGTGCATCAGTCCGTATCTTATTTGTAAATGATATTAACTTCTTAGTCCTTAGTAGGTGAATTCATAAATCCTGATAGGATAGCATTAGGTTGTTGGGGGGGGAAAGCTCGATGAATCACCCCTTCTGTATTTTTTTTGTATCTTATGCCCAAAAGAAGTTTGTTCCTACGTATTTGTGATAGTTGTCATTCTAAGAGAGAGAGATATATTGTTGTTGAGAGACAGAGAGTATTGTATATTTTTTTGAAGAAGCAGTGGAGGACTTCCTATATCTATATATATTATCACTTGAATGAATAGAATAGAGAATCTTTAATCCCAATGTTTGGTGTCACTATTACTGTGTTTATCTGAATGAATGGTAGGTTTTATGTTCATTTAAATTCTCTATTTACACTCGTGCTTGTGCTTATGAATGCATTTTGTGATTAAATACATGAATCTGTAGAGTTAGAATAAGTTTCAATTGTTTCTCTTCTGAGAGCTCGTGCAAGGAGTGCATATTGTCCGTAAGGGGTGCGTTGACAAAGATAAGTTTAACTCAAAGAATATCAAGATAGATAATGTTGAATCTTTGATAGTAGTAGTGCAGAGGAAGCATAGAGCCATGCAAGCAGTGCCCAGACTAAGTTGTTCTCAGAATCGTTGTCCCAAAGGAGAATAGTCCAGTGGAAGAGTTCCAACGCCGCAAGGAGCGTGCCCAAGGCTTTAAAACCTTAGAGGAACAAGCTCAGGAGAGATATCTATCTGAGCATTGAGGAGAAAAGACTCAGAAATTTTTCTAAGTCTGAACGTCTAAGAGTTAGAAGGGAGTGCACTCAGGGGACATCGCGGGACATCGCCAGAGTGCTGAGAATGAGACAAGAAAAAGGTTGAAGGTTAATGTGGGGGGTTTGCATGGGGATCTTCCCCCCCCTGAAAGGTCTAGAGGGCTCATCCCCCCGGCTGGGGTATGGGGGAAGCATCCCTTGAAAGAAAAGGGGCCTTGTAAATGTATATTGTAATTTCATAGTCAATCTTGATCGTTCATCATTAAGTTACATATATGATAGTAGAGATTATGATAGGGTTTTTTTTTTCCCTAGAAGGAAACCCTGTTTTGTATGAGGTCATTTGTATTCTAGTTGGGTATTGTATTGGACGTATTCTGAGAGAGGAGACTGTGAGAGAAAGAAGAGGAAGTTACAGTGGGTGTGCTTTGGGTTGTATCCATTCATTTTGTTGGATAATAAAAAGGAAGAACCTAGAAATTTCTTTGGTGGACGTAGCCCACACTAAGTGAACCACGTATATTTGTGTCTCTATTGTATTGTGTATCTTCTGTGTTTTGTTTCCACAATTGTTTTATTTTATTGCTCCATGATCCTATTTTTCTAACACTCAATGACCGCCACTCTGGAGCATGTGGTGGCCATTTGTCTGGGTTAGCCACAACCCAGAATATCTTATGCATAGGATATTTGTGGCCCACAATTTTTAAATATTGTATAAATACGGTACAAAAATGCCACCCATGTCAAATTTTTTCTAAAAAAATGCACGCTCACCCCACTCCTTTACATCTAGTTGTCGCAGTTGGCCCGTTCACTAAATGGGGCATCAATTTCGCTAAGTGTAAACCCCCTTTTGTCGTCAATCATAATTGCATTATTGTGGTCGTTGATTATTTCACAAAGTGGGAAGAAGTCATGCCTACCTTTTCTAATGACGCAAAGACTGATGCATTGTTCGTATTCAATTATATCATTGCATGTTTTGGTGTGCCTAAATCTATTGTGACCGATCATGGATCACATTTCTGCAATAGCATGATGATGAAATTATCTACTATGTTTCATTTTAACCAAGAACACCCATCTCCCTATTATCATCAAGAAAAAGGCCAAGTCGAGTCCATCAACAAGGTACTCGAAACAATGCTTCAAAGGATGATAGGAAAACATAAAAACAATTGGCATTTAATGTTATTCTTGGCCCTATGGGAATACCAAACCTCTGGCAAAACTGCCACCGGTTTCACACCCTTCCAACTCGTTTATGGCTTGGAGGCAGTTTTGCCCATCGAATGTGAGCTCCCTTCCCTCAAGCTAGCTATCAAACTCTTTCCTGACAGTTCCACCGAGGAAGAAAAAATTCTATATTTATCCCACCTTGATGATCAATGTCAATAATTCATCATGGCGAATGATTATCACCAATAGTGCATTAAAACCCAATACAATCAGAAAATACACCCTCAAACGTTCTCGGAAGGCGATTTAATTTTGGTCTACGACCAAGACTATGAGAAGTTAGGAGTGGATAGGTTCAAACCCTTATGGCATGGCCCCTATATAATTAAATGAGTTTTTAAAGAGGATCCTATGAGCTAGTAGATTATCAAGGTAATCCATTATGGGAGCCCCGCAATGGGCTCTACTTGAAAAAGTACTATGCATAAGCCTTGCGCTATCTAGTGCTTTTGTACCATTTGTATTACAGTGTGCTATGGTTGATTTTTGTCCCCTTTTTGTGATATTCTTTGTCAATCTGCTTATCCTGCTTAATGCTTAAGTTGCATATGTTGTTGTTTCCCTCACCCTATTTTGGATATGTGGATGGAGCTAGTCGCACCTTTCGAATATTGCTTATGTTTCCTAGGTAATCATTTCACCCACCAACGATGTAGTAAGTTCTGGAGGCATATATCGCATCCCTACAACAAACAATGTTGTTGAATACAGTGTCATTATTGAACTTCTCACCGAAGCATCCACTTTGGGAATATGCCACTTAATCGTGTGTCTAGATTCCGAACTTGTCATTTCACAACTCAACTTGAATTATTCTATTCGACACCCTATCCTTTTTTGTAAATATTTGAGGTTAAGACTTGATGCAGGAGCATCTACATCAGAATTAAAAGAAGGAAAGGCTGGAGTAAATCACATCATCCAACGCATGCATGAAGCTGATTTGAACTATACAAAGGAGAGCACACCTTTTTGAATTTGAATTTTTATGAAAAGAAATGTAATTAATGAATTGGAGGCTAAGGCCATCCCTAAAGATCCTCTTGGATCAATATCACTTTTATGTAAAGTTTGTATTGTACATAGGCTGCACATCAGTCCTTATCTTATTTGTAAATGTTATTAACTTCTTAGACCTTCATAGGTGGATTCATAAATCTTGATAGGATAGCATTAGGTTGTTGGGGAGGGAAAGCTCGATGAATCACCCCTTGTGTATTTTTTTGTATCTTATGCCCAAAATAAGGCCGTTGCTACTCATTTGTGATAGTTGTCATTCTGAGAGAGAGATGGAGAGTTGTTGTTGTTGAGAGCCAGAGAGAATTGTATAAGTTGTTGAAGAAGAAGTGGAGGACTGTTTGTATCTATGTATATTAACACTTGAAGGAATAGAACAAAGAATCGTCAATACCATTGTTTGGTGTTGTTGTTACTATATTTATCTAAATGAATGGTAGGTATTTCGTTCATTTAAATTCTTTTTTTATACTCGTGCTTGTTCTGTGAATGCATTTTGTGATTAGATACATGAATATTTAGAGTTAGAATAAGTTTCAATTGTTTCTCTTCTAAGAGCTTGTGCAAGGAGTGCATATTGTCTGCAAGGACTGCATTGACAGAGCTAAGTTTAAATCAGAGAAACTTAGGAGAGATAATGTTGAATATTTGATAGCAGTAGTGCAGAGGAAGAACAGAGCCTCACAAGGAGTGCGTAGACTAATTTATTCTCACACTCATTGTCCCATAGGAGAATAGTCAAGTGGAAGAGTTCCAAGGACGCAAGGGGCATGCCCAAGGCTTTAAAACCTTAGAGGAACAAGCTCAGGAGAGATAGTCATCTGAGCATTGAGGAGTCTGAACGTCTAAGAGTTAGAAGGGAGTGCACTGATGGGTGGAAGAGGTCTCATATACCTCTAGAACCTAAACTTGGGAGAGATAACAACAATCAGTAGCAAGGAAGGAAACTTAGAAAGTTTTTAAGTTCCAATGTTTTATAGTGCAAGAGGAGTGCACCAAAAGGGCAGGAAAAGGTCTCATATACCTCGGAAAGTTAAGTGCAGGAGGGATAGAGACAGTAATCCCTTGAAGGGAAGAGTTGAAGAACCGAGGGTGGAGATCTAGCGAGAGATCGCCAGAGTGCTGACAACCATCAGATTCGGGATAGTTGTGCGAAGGATACCTCAAGGATCCTTTGGCACTTAGTGGATTCAAATTTTCAACGGGTGTACAAGGAGAGGGATCACTGAAGTTCGAAAGGAGAAAAGCAATCGTAACCATTCATTTCATAGTGGACATGTGCCAGCAGGTTTAGAGTTTTGAGAGACTAGAGCTCCGAGATATTTGCGAGGAGCAAAGGACCATTCTGCCAAAGTCCCAAAGGGACGAATAAATCTAGACCGTTGGATCCAAGGAGGACACGTGGCGCAAGATCCACACTTCAGAGGAGAGGCACTCTGGGGGAAAGTTTGCATAGTGAAACACAAGGTCCTGAAGGAGAGTTCCATCGTGATCGCCGATCTTGGAGTGAACACGCGTCAAAGATCCATGCATTCAGAGGAAGAGTATTTCGGAGAAAATCTTGTGAAAGAATGTAAGAACTTCCAATCTTGAAGGTTGGAGTTCACCACAATCATTGATCATGGAAGAGACACACGTAGAAAGTCCACATATTTGGAGGCAGAGCACTCCGAGAGAAAGAGAAAGAGGGAGATTTTAACGGAGTTCGTTCGAATCCTGGAGGTGGGGACTAATCCTGACCATTAGGTTAGAGAGGGACACGTGCAGTAATCCCTTGAATTCGACTACATAGAACTCTGGGGGAACGGAGGAGTGTCTGGAATTTAGGAGTCCCAAAGCCCAAAGACTTAATGCTTCTTGAGTTAAGCATGGGTCACAACCTAGGGTCATATGAAGAGAGGGGCCTAGTTAAGGGAGCTAACACCTGTATTTCAAAAAAATTTTAAGGGAAAAAGTGCCAGGAAAGTGCCTGTGGGTTTCAAATAACCTGCACACAGAGAAAAAAGGGTCATTTATTAATTGGTTTTGAGGCTCAGCAGAATCCCTACGAGTCAATTCTTCTCTATATTAGATCAATCCTAGACTGGGAGGTCGCACAGACCCTAGGAGAGGGAGGGGTTTTGCATCAAGTGGTATCAGAGCCATAATTTAAGCTCTATGTGAAAAAATCTTAGTGTCCTGCCACCAAGAATACGCAGAGACAAACTTGTAGTGAATCTAGTAATGGAGGAGGAAATGAGGAGACTTTGTGCAAGGCTAGATGCAATGGAAACAGCACAAAGGAGAGAACCAGATGCAGGTGACATCAGTGAGGCCAAAAGTGAAGAAGTAGAAGATGAAGGAGTCGCAGGAGAAGATGCTACAGAAGAATGCTTGCTAAGAGCTGTTGTAAAAATGGGAGCCAGAGAACAAATGGAAAATCCCTCATGATGAGGAAAATTCTCTTCAAGCCAAAGAAGGAGGTGGAAGAACTAGTACAGAGAAACAATATGTTTAGAACCGCTTGCAAGACCAAGGACAGAGTTTGCAAGGTGATAATTGATAGTGGGAGTACTGAAAATCTAGTATCCACATATATGGTGGAAAAGCTATATCTGGAAACAACCGCACATCCAAATCCATATAAGGTATCATGGTTTCAAAAAGGACACCGGGTAATGGTAAGTAAACAATGACAAGTTGAATTTAAAATAGGAGGATACAAAGATGATATTTTATGTGATATAATACCCATGGATGTCTGTCATGTTTTGTTGGGAAGACCATGGCAGTTTGACAGAAATGTCATACAAGATGGGAGAAAAAACACTTACATCCTAGAGAAGAATGGTAGGACACACATGTTGTTTCCAAAAGAGGATAAGAAGGGGAAGGAAGAATCCAACCCAAGCATACTTCTCATGAGTGGAAAGGATCTCTTGAATGAAGTCAAGAAGGAACATGACATGCAGTTTGTTGTAGTGAGAAATCCTAGAGTCATCCTTACAAGCACTACTGTGGATGATCTGCCTGAAGAAATTCAAGAACTACTGGAAACTTTTGTTGCTATAGTGGTGGATGAGTTACCTTTCTCATTGCCACCCGTTAGGAGCATCAGTCATCACATTGACCTTATTCCAGGAGCAAGTATTCCAAACAGAGAAGAATATAGATTGACACCTCAAGAGAATGAAGAGGTCAAGAATCAAGTCCAATATCTGTTAGAAAAGGGTTTAGTCAGGGAGATCTTAAGCCCATATGCAGTACCAACTGTATTGAGTCCTAAGAAGGATGGAGGATGGAGATTGTGTATAGACTCCAGAGCCATCAACAAGATCACTATCGTCTACAGATTTCGTTTACCCATGATGGATGATTTGATGGATTGCTTGAGTGGAGAAAGTTATTTTTCAAAGATAGATCTAAAAGGTGGTTATCACCAGATAAGGATGATATAAGGAGATGAAAGGAAAACAACATTCAAAACAAATAAAGGGTTTTATGAGTGGCTTGTTATGCCATTTGGCTTAACAAACGCCCCAAGCACATTTATGAGGTTGATGAATGAAGTACTTAAAGACTTCATAGGTAAATTTGTCATTGTATATCTGGATGATATACTAGTCTTCAGTAAAGCTGAAGAAGATCACTTGAGACACTTGACATTAGTGATGAGGAGGTTGCATCAAGAGAAGCTGCTGATGAATTTAAAGAATTCATCTTTTATGAAGACAAAACTCTTATATTTTGGTTTTGTGATATCTTCCAATAAGCTGAAGATGGATCCAGAAAAGGTGGAAGCTAGCATAGATTGGCCATCACCAATAAGCATATTTGAGGTAAGGAGTTTCCATGGATTAGTGACGTAGCCCTCCCAACCCGCAGGTCGAAAGTCCACGCACACAGGATCGTTCTTCTTCCACTGGCCCGAAGATCTCTCGACAATTCGCTCTTGTACTTCCCCTTCGGGAAAGTCTGCACCCACATCAAAACTCAGGGAATCTCCCTTCGCATTTCGGGAGATCTGACTTCACGATTTCACGAGTCTTGTGGTCAAGCGGTTGTGCCTTCAGACCATCGAACACCGATATGCCGAGTTCCGAAAAGAAAACTTTAACTTTAATGTTCCACCTCCCCAAACAATAATCGACGGTTCTGGATCTTCCCTTTGATCTGACGGTCAGCGTGACTTCACAACTTCTCCACCCAAATCTTTAACTCTTCACCTTTCGAGACCCAAACTTCCGATGTGCCTAAGCACTTGTCACAACTCGCCACTCACGAGTTCATGAGTTGAAACTCCCAACTCTTGCTTCCAAATATTGCGATACCCAAAATGTCGATATGGGTACGCTCCTTCTCTTGTCAACGCTCTCCACGCATGACCACTGGCTAGGCCTAACTCTAGCACTTTTTGCTTCTCGCCACTTCATGAGTTTCGATATCGAACTCCCGGCTCTTGTCTTGTGAATCCTTGAGACACGAGAGGTCAACGGGGTATTGACTTCTTTCAACAGACGACCTGCGTCCACTCGTTTCTTCCACGGGCCCACCTCGCGATTCTGTCATGTGTCCCTCGTACTATCTTCACTTCACGATTTCACTCTTCAAGCGATGCCTCCTTGGAATCCCCGACACCCGAAGTGCCGAGATCCCGAACTCGTCAGCAACCTTATTACATCTCACGACTTCGGGACTTTTGGGACGGAAGTCACAACCTTCTATCCTCTGAAACGCTGAAACTCTGAACCCTGATACACGTCACCGATAGCTGGCCCCACACACATGTTTCTTCACCTCTTCGGGACTTCTCCTTTCGCAACTTCGCGAATCTCGCTACAAGGCCTTCGGTTCTCCTTCTCACGAAACCCTGAAACATCGAAATGCTTGAACTCCGACACGTGTCCAAGTACTAGGCCCCACTACGAAACTTTCCACCTTGTCAGGGTTTCAGACTTCGCAGTTTCACGAATCCAAATGACAAAGTTTCGGTCTTTCCACCCATGAAACCCTGAAATGGAATTTCACGAGTAGATCCAACGGTCTTCGTTGGCATGAATCTATGACCCTCTCTCTCCTGAGCTTCCACTTGTAGAAAAATGACCACCGTAACCTCCTTTCTCCTATACAAGATCTGACGGCTCATGGGATTTCGTGAATTCTCCATGGAGAATTCCGATCGTCCGTTCTCCCTTCTGAGAACTTCTGCAAATTTGATAAAGTGGTTTTCCACGAAACTTAACTGCCTGCAACACCTCCTTTCAACACCTCAAGGCATCAACCTTCTGTACTTTTCTTTGACAACTGCGAAGACTCTATCCCTCCTGAGCTTTCTCCAACTCCAAGTCTTAAAGAAGACTCCTTCACGCACTCCTTGTGGAAAATCCTTCAATTTCTTTAAAGAATTGAAGTCCTTCGACTCTGCGCACTCCCTGTAGCAGTAGTCCTTCAAAAATATCTCAGGTTTGCAAACTCTAAGACTTTACTCAGCCTATGTTTTCCTTGCACAACTCCTATGCCCAACTTGCACTTCTGTGGGAATGAGAACAATTGTTAACCCTCCTGAGATTTCAGAGATAAAACTCTGAACTCTTGTCAACGCACTCCTTGCGGACAACTTCACTACACTCCTTGCAGGAACTCTTGCTCAGATAGAGAAACAATTGAAACTCATTCCTTACTTTCTCTCAGAATTCAAACACAAAGCATGAAATCATATACACAGCACATAAAGAAAATGTATAACAGAAGTAAACATCCATGAGCATAACATTCAACATGCATACACAGAGAACATCACAACACCATGAATCTGAATCAAAGCTTTTTGTATTAATCCAGAACTTCTGTACATGGAATTCTTCTACACAACTCTCCGCTTCTTCTCTTCTCTATGCTCAACCTTTACACACTAATAATACAACTATACAACGAGGGTGTCCATATCCTGTTTCCCTCTTGAGCTCTAACTATCTAATCTAAGCATTAAATTCTATATACCTACATTCATTACACATAAAGGCTCCTATCTACTATGGATGAGAGTGGATCACTCAAGGTCCTTTTACAATAATACAAGCATGCCTCCACTTAATGACTTCATTAATATTTCAAAACATTTTCAAAAAATGTGCTCGGTGCTTTTCCAACTGTCTCTTATCTCTGCGTTGGCTCGCTGCTGGCTATGCTTGCACGCCCTTACGATGCTCCTGCATCATACTCCCTCGCTTGAAAATTTTCATGGGCTCCTGTCCATGAGCTCACGCACAGTCTGCCCATGCTTCTATATTTCGGCTTCATTCTCCCAGCTAGCATCTTCAACTGGATGGCCCTTCCACTTGATCAAGTATTCAAAGTATTGCTTCCGCCTGGTCCTCTTACCAACTCTTTTGTCCAGTATGCGCACCATCTACAACTTTTCTGCAACTGGCATTTGTTTTGTCCACTGAACCTCTGGCTGTTCATTTCCTGTTGTTGCTTCCTCAGTTTTATAAGGGTACAAATCTGATACATTGAATATCGAAGAAATTCCGATCCCATCGGGTAATTCAATCTCATATGCATTCGCCCCAAATTTCTTCAAGACCTTACATGGTCCAATCTTCTTCATCTTGAGTTTATGATATGTTCCCCTCGGGAACCTTTCCTTTCTCAAATGTGCAAGGATCAAATCGCCAACTTCAAACTAAAGTTCTCTCATGCGTTTATCTGCCCTGCATTTATATTTTTGGCTTGAATGTTGCAATCGCTCCTTCACTTGGCAGTGAAGCTCCTTCATTGCTTCTGTGAAATCTCCTGCACTAGCGCTCTTAGTCACAATCTGTTCTGAATCTCTCAACTTAGAAATTCCTCTTGACTGCATGCCATAGACAATCTGAAATGGACTCTGTCCTGTGCTCCTATTAATTGAATCATTATAAGCAAATTCTGCTTGTGGCAGAATATTTTCCCACTGACTGTGGTGCGCTGTCACCAAACTCCTCAACAAGTCTCCCAAGCTCCTATTCACAGCTTCTGTTTGTCCATCCGTCTGGGGATGATAAGATGAACTGAACGACAAGTTCATCCCCAGCTTTTTCCATAAGGTTCTCCAGAAGTGTCCTACGAACTTAGTGTCTCGATCCGAAACTATGCTTCTTGGCAAGCCGTGAAGTCGAATGACTTCTTTGAAAAACAGGTTCACAATGTGAGTTGTGTCACTGGTTTTCTGACATGGAATGAAATGTTCCATTTTGGAAAATCTATCCACCACCACAAAGATTGAGTCAAACCCTCTTTTTGTTCTTGGCAACCCCAATATGAAGTCCATGCTGACTACATCCCATGGCCTCTCAGGTATGGGCAATGGTTGATAAAAACCTGCATTCTGCCTCTTTCCTTTTGAATGTTGACAAATTCTACATCTGTCCATGAATATTTTGACGTTTTCTCACATTCCTAGCCAAAAATATGACTCATTCAACTTTGCGAATGTCTTGTCATGACCGAAATGCCCGGCCAATCCTCCACTGTGTTTCTCCTTCAGCAAATTCTCCCTCATGGAGCATTTTGGAATACAAAGTTGATTACCTTTAAACAATAATCTTTCCTGGATCATGTATTCTGCCCATTGGCTTCTATCTCAGAGAATTGGATTCTCAGCTGCTTCGTATGCCTCTTTAAAATCTGGATCATCTTGATACATCTCCTTGAGATCATCAAAACCCAACGTTTTGACCCTAAATTCCTGCAATAGCAAACATTTCCTGCTCAAAGCATCAACAACTTTGTTAGCAGTACCAAAAATATGTTTAATCAAAAAAGTGAAAATTTGCATATATTCAACCCATTTTACATGTCTTTGATTCAACTTCTCCTGTTGAATCACAAATTGCAATGCATGATTATCATTGTATAAGACAAACTCTTTAGGGATTAAGTAATGCCTCCATTTCTTCAATGCCTGGATAATAGCATAAAATTCCTTGTCATACGTGGAGTATTTTACTTTCGCTTCATTCAGCTTCAAGATGAAGTATGCTATCGGCCTGTCTTCTTGACTCAAAACTGCCCCTATTGCAAATCCACTTGCATCGCATTTCACTTGAAATGTGTTTTGGAAATCAGGCAACACCAGGATTGGTTGTTCCGTGATTTTCCTTTTCAACAAATTAAAACTCTTTTCGGCTTCTTCTGTCCAGTGAAAAGATTTGTGTCTCTTCTTCACTGTGTCCATCATCGGTGCACTAACTCCACTAAAATTCCTGATGAAATTTTGGTAGAAACTAGCCAATCCATGAAAAATTCTCACCTCAAAGATATTCTTCGGTGACGACCAATTCTTGATTACCTCCACCTTATCCGAATCCATCCTCAACTTATCTGTAGAAATAAAAAACTCCAAATAAATGAGCTCTGTCTTCATGAATGAGGATTTCTTCATGTTTATCAGCAACTTCTCCTGTTGTAGCCTCTGCATCATTGTAGCCAAATGTTTCAGATGCTCTGCCTTTGTTTTACTTAAAATCAGTATGTCATCAAGGTACACAATGACAAATTTTCCAATGAAATCCTTCAGGACTTCATTCATCAATATCATGAAAGTACTCGGTGCATTTGTTAAACCAAATGGCATGACAATCCATTCGTATAACCCTTCATTGGTTTTGAATGTTGTCTTCCATTCATCTCCTTCTCTCATGCGAATGTGATGATAACCACTCTTCAAATCAATCTTCGAAAAAAAAAATTCTCCACTCAAGCAATCCATCAAATCATCCATCCTTGGCAATGGGAATCTGTACCTGATGGTTATCTTGTTGATCGCTCTCAAATTAGTACACATCCTCCAGCCTCCATCTTTCTTCAGACTGAGTACTGTCGGAACAACACACAGACTCAAGCTTTCTCTAACCAAACCTTTGTCCAACAAATCCTGGACTTGTCTTTTGACCTCTTCATTCTCCTGCAGCGTCAATCTGTATGCTGCTTTGTTTGGTCAACTAGCTCTAGGTATGAGATCAATATGATGACTCACACTTCTGATCGGTGGCAACGAACGAGGTAGTTCGTCCACTACTATGTTAGCGAACTCTTCCAGTAGTTTTTGAACCTCTTCTGGTAAATCATCTACCCTTGTGCTGGTTAAAACAATCTTTGGCTTCCTGACCACAATGAATTGTGGTTCCTTCTTCTTCTTAACCTCTATAAGAAGTTCCTTCCCACTCATGAGAAGTACAATGTTACTTACTTCAGGCTTCACCTCTTTATCCTTAATCGGAAATAGCATGTGAGTTCTCCCATTCTTCTCTAGGGTGTATGTGTTCATTCTCCCATCATGAATCACATTCTTGTCATATTGCCATGGTCTACCCAGCAATAGATGACAAACATCCATAGGAATAACATCACAGAGTATTTCATCTTTATACCCTCCTATTTTAAACTCAATTAAACATTTCTTAGTGACATTTACGTGATGTCCTTTTTGCAACCACGAAACTCTGTATGGGCTTGGATGATCAATCATCTCCAGCTCCAGTTTTTCTACCATCTCTGTAGAAATGAGATTATCCATGCTACCACTGTCTACAATAACTTTACATTTCCAGTCTTTGGCTTTGCATGCAGTCCGAAAAAGTTTGTTTCTTTGGACTGAACTCTCCACCTCCTTCCCTGGTGTCAAAAGAACTTTTTGCATCATCAGCGATCTTCCACCTTCAGCATCCTCTGCCTCAACATTTCACCTCTATGCTTCGACGATGTGAGTTTCACCACCTTCTTTATTTTTATCTGGACATTCATAAGATTTGTGTCCATTCTTTCCACATGTGAAGCATTTCACCACTCCACCTCTTCCTCTTCCTCTACCTCTGGTACGAGGAAAAATGTTTGCATCATCATACTGACCTTTCTGCTCGGTATGCTTCCCTCTCTGTGAACTTCCACCTCTCTTAGTTTGAGTTTGAGGTTTCTTCCAATCCTCTTTTGGTTTCTGATTTCTATCCTGGGCAACTGATTTGCCTCTGGGATGACTTCTGCCTCGGCCTCTTTGACCTTGTTTTTGGCTCAACTTATCACCCACCTTTAGAGCCATTTGATAAGCGTCTTCCACCATTTAGATGGTCATCATGCTCATCTCGTCCTGAATTTCGTATCTCAGGCCATTCATAACCTGGCAACCTTTTCATCATTACTTTCACGATGACCTGCTCTGATGTTCAACCTGTAGAACTCTTCAGTGTACTCCTTCACTGTCATCATCTTCTGTCTCAAGTTTTGCATCCTTTGAAACAGAGTAATCTGGTAATCTCTGGGAATGAATTTCGCTTTCGTCTTTGCAATCATCCTATCCCAACTCTTGATTTTCTGCTTACCTTGGCAGCATCTGTCAGCTTGCAGTTCATCCCACCACAATGTTCCATGTCCTTTAAGTCTCATGACAGCATGTTTGACCTTCTTGTCTTCTTTGACATCTTCATAGTCAAAATATGTGTCCAGAGCTCTAATCCAATCTAGAAGCTCTTCAGCATCTAAGTTTCCCTCATAAACTAGAATGTCCATTTTGGCTCTTGCACCCATTCTTGCAACAACTCTAAGCAAGCGTTCATTTGTTTCATCTTCTGTTGTGACTTCTTCTTCTCCATGTCCAGCTTCATCTTCACTTTTAGACTCACTAACATCTCCAATATCAGTTGTGCACCTCTGCTTTATTTCCATGTACACGACTCTGGCACGTAGGTCATGTATATCTCTTTCCACGACTGGATTCGGCACCTATCTACCTCTTTCTCTTGACACCTCCCTATCCTCTGGTGGATCGGGTGTTTGTCTGTCCCTTCTCCTTGGCGGCATGACTGAAATTCCTTCTCGCTTTTCCTACCTAAAATATACAAACAAGAATCAGGATTTGATACCAGATGATGCAGCCCTCCCAACCCACAGGTCGGAAGTCCACGCACACAGGATCATTCTTCTTCCACTGGCCCAAAGAGCTCTCGACAATTGGCTCTTCTATTTCCCCTTCGGGAAATTCTGCACCCACATCAAACCTCGGCGAATATCCCTTCGCATTTCGAGAGATCTGACTTCGCGATTTCGCGAGTCTTGTGGTCAAGCGGCTGTGCCTTTAGACCTCCAAACACCAATATGCCGAGTTCTGAAAAGAACGCTAGAACTTTAATGTTCCGCCTCCCCAAATAGTAATCGACAGTTCTGGATCTTCCCTTTGATCCGACGGTCAGCATGACTTCACAGCGTCTCCACCCAAATCTTTAACTCTTCACCTTCCGAGACCCGAACTTCCGATGTGCCTAAGCACTTGTCACAACTCTCTACTCGCAAGTTCGTGAGTTGAAACTCCCAACTCTTGCTTCTGAATCTCGCAATACTCGAAATGTCGATATGAGTACGCTCCTTCTCTTGTCAGTGCTCTCCACGCGTGACCACCGGCTAGGCCTAACTCTAGCACTTTTCACTTCTCGCTGCTTCGTGAGTTTCGATGTCGAACTCCCATCTCTTGTCTTGCAAATCCCCGAGACACGAGAGGTCAATGGGGTATTGATTTCTTTCAACATATGACCCACATCCACTCGTTTCTTCCACGGGCCCACCTTGTGATTTTGTCACATGTCTCTCATACTATCTTCACACTTCGCGATTTCGCTCCTCAAGTGATGCCTCCTTAGTATCCCTGACACCCAAAGTGTCGAGATCCCGAACTCGTCAGCAACCTTATTGCATCTCATGACTGCGGGACTTTTGGGACAGAAGTTTCAACCTTCTATCCTCCGAAACGCCGAAATTTCGAACCCCGATACACGTCACCAATAGCTGGCCCCACACACACGTTTCTCCGCCTCTTCGGGACTTCGCCTTTCACGACTTCGTGAATTTCTCTACAAGGTCTTTGGTTCTCCTGCTCACAAAACCCCGAAATGCCGAAATCCTTGAACTTCGACACATGTCCAAGTACTGGGCCCCACTATAAAACTTTCCACCTTGTTGGAGTTTCGGACTTCGCAGTTTCGCAAATCCAAATGACGAAGTTTCGGTCTTTCCACCCACGAAACCCCGAAATGGAATTTCGCGAGTAGATCCAATGGTCCTCATTATCATGAATCTACGGCCCTCTCTCTCCTGAGCTTCCACTTGCAGAAAAATGACCACCATAACCTCCTTGCTCCTCTGCAAGATCTGATGACTCGCGGGATTTCACGAATTCTCCACGGAGAATTACGACTGTCCGTTCTCCCTTCTGAGAACTTCTGCAAATTTGATAAAGTAGTTTGCCATGGAACTTAATCACCTGCAACACAACCCTGCGATGCCTCCTTTCAACACCTCAAGGCATCAACCTTCTATGCTTTTATTCGACAACTGCGAAGACTGTATCCCTCCTGATCTTTCTCCAACTCCAAGTCTTAAAGAAGACTCCTACACGCATTCCTTGCTGAAAATCCTTCAATTACTTTAAAGAATTGAAGTCCTTTGACTATGCGCACTCTCTACAGCAGTAGTCCTTCAAAAATATCTCAGGTTCGCAAACTCTGAGACTTTACTCGGCCTACGTACGCCTTGCACAAATCCTATGCCCAACTTGCACTTCTACGGGAATGAGAACAATTGTTAACCCTCTTGAGCTTTCAGAGATAAAACTCTGAAATCTTGTCAACGCACTCCTTGTGGACAACTTCACTACACTCCTTGTAGGAACTTTTGCTCAAATAGAGAAACAATTGAAACTCATTCCTTACTCTCTCTCAAACTTCAAACACAAAGCATGAAATCATATACACAGCACATAAAGAAAATGTATAACATAAGTAAACATCCATGAGCATAACATTCAACATGCATACACAGAGAACATCACAACACCATGAATCTGAATCAAAGCTTTTTGTATTAATCCATAACTTTTGTACATGGAATTCTTCTACACAGCTCTCTGCTTCTTTTCTTCTCTATGCTCAATCTTCACACACTAATAATACAACTATACAACGAGGGTGTCTATATCTTGTTTCCCTCTTGCGCTCTAACTGTCTAATCTAAGCATTAAATTCTATCTACCTACATTCATTACACATAAAGGCTCCTATCTACTATGGATGAGAGCGGATCGCTCAAGGTCCTTTTACAATAATACAAGCATGCCTCCACTTAATGACTTCATTAATATTTCAAAACATTTTCAAAAAATGTGCTCGGTGCTTTTCCAGCTGTCTCTTATCTACGTGTTGGCTCATTGTTGGCTATGCTTGCATTCCCTTACGATGCTCCTGCATCAATTAGCAAGTTTCTATAGAAAATTCATTAGAAATTCTAGTGGTATATGTGCACCAATATTAGACACTATGAAGAAGAGACACAAATATTTTAAGTGGATATAAGAGGCTAAGAAAATCTTTAGGATATTGAAGGATAAGATCACATAACAACCAATTATGGTTCTGCCATCTTTTGGGAAGACCTTCCAGGTAAAGTGTGATGCTAGTGGATTAGAAACTGGAGCAGTCTTAAGTTAAGATAATAGACCTATTGCATATTTCAGTGAGAAGTTGAGTGATACCAAGAAGAAGTACTCCACATATGACAAATAGTTCTATGCAGTGATTCAAGCCTTAAATAAGTGGAGGCATTATCTTATTCCCAATGAATTTGTATTGTACAATGATAATCAAGCTCTACAGTTTAGAACCAAGCAGGAGAAGTTGAATCGGAGGCATGCAAAGTGGGTGGAATATATGAAAATTTTCACTTTTGTTATCAAGCATATTTCCCAGAGTGCAAATAAGGTTGCAAATGCTTTGAGTAGGATATGCTTGATTATGCAGGAATTCAAAGTGGAAACCTTAGGGTTTGAACACCTTAAGGAAATGTATGGTGAAGATGCAGATTTTATTGAATCTTATGAAGCATGTGAAAATATTTTTCTAAGGGACAAGAGTCTATGGATGGAATATTTGATTCAGGATGGACTGTTGTTCAAAGGGAGAAAATTGTGCATACCAAAATGCTCAATTAGAAACAATTTATTCAAAGAGAAGAATAGTCGAGGTCTAGCGGGACATTTTGGCCATGATAAAACATTCGCACAATTGAGTGGATCATACTATTGGCCAGGTATGAGATCTGAAGTGAAGAAATTTTTTAACAAATGAAGAATTTGCTAGTATGCAAAAGGAAGACAACTGAACACTAGTCTTTATCAGCCTAAGCCTATTCCGGATAGGCCTTGGGATGCTATCAACATGGATTTTTTGTTGGAATTAACAAGAACCCAGAGGGGAAGTGATTCCATATTTTTGGTATTTTTTAGGTTTTCCAAGATGGCACACTTTATACCATGCTAGAAGACAAATGATTCTACACACATAGAAACTCTGTTTTTTACAGAAATTGTGAGGCTGCATGGCTTGCCCGGGAGCATTGTCTCAGACAGAGATATAAAGTTTGTAGGACACTTTTGGAGAACATTGTGGAAGAAATTGGTGACATATTTGTCCTTCAGTTCAACATACCATCCTCAGACAAATGGGAAAACTGAGGTGGTAAACATAAGTCTGGGTAATTTGATGAGGAGCCTAGTCACTGAGCATAATAGTCAGTGGGATCAGATTATGCCACAAGCATAATTTTCATACAACGATTCACCAAATAGGAGCACAGGAAGAAGTTCATTCCAGATAGTGTATGGAATGCAGCCAAGAGGAATATCAAAACTAAGATATTTGGGACAGAATGAATTCAGAAGTGCAAGAGCTGAAGATTTTTCTACAGAGATGCAAAAACTTCATGGTGAGACCAAGGAGAAATTTCAAGACAACAGAAAGAAGTACAAAGACATAGTTGATAAGCATAGGAGAGAGCTTCAATTTGAAGTGGGAGATCATGTTTTGGCTCATCTGAGAAAGGAGAGGTTCCCAAGGGGAACATATAACAAATTGAAAATGAAAAAGATAGGACCATGCAAGATCCTTAGGAAATTTCTAGCAAATGCTTATGAGATAGAGTTTCCAGACAATGTGGGAATATCAACCATTTTTAATGTTGCAGACATATATCCTTATAGGGAAGATGAAACAGGAGGATCATATGGAAAAAACAAATGCCCGTATCAGAGAATCTACAGATGGAGAATATTATAGATCAGAGGATTGGCAAGAGGACTAGAAGAAAGACTTATTTTGAATATCTGGTTAAGTTGAAAGGCCATCCAGAAGAGGATTCCAGTTGGTTAAGTGAAGAATACATTTTGAAGCAAGGAAAAACAGTGCAAGAGCTCATGGACAGGAGTCCATGAATTTTTGGCCATAGGAGTATGATGCAGGAGCATCTACATCAGCATTAAAAGGAGGACAGGCTGGAGTAAAGCACATCATCCAACACATGCATGAAGTTGATTTGGGCTATACAAAGGAGAGCACGCCCTTTTGAATTTGAAACTTTATGAAAAGAATTGTAATTAATGAATTGGAGGCTAAGGCCATCCCTAAAGATCCTCTCATATCGGTATCACTTTAATGTAAAGTTTTTATTGTACAGAGGTTGCGCATCAGTCCTTATCTTATTTGTAAATGATATTAACTTCTTAGTCCTTAGTAGGTGAATTCATAAATCCTGATAGGATAGCATTAGGTTGTTGGGGGGCAAAAGCTCGATGAATCACCCCTTCTGTATTTTTTTTGTATCTTATGCCCAAAAGAAGGTTGTTGCTACATATTTGTGATAGTTTTTATTCTGAGAGAGATATATATATTGTTGTTGAGAGCCAAAGAGTATTGTATAATTTGTTGAAGAAGCAGTGGGGGACTTCCTATATCTATGTATATTATCACTTGAATGAATAGAATAGAGAATCTTTAATCCCAATGTTTGGTGTCACTATTATTGTTTTTATTTGAATGAATGGTAGGTTTTATGTTCATTTAAATTCTTTGTTTACACTCGTGCTTGTGCTTATGAATGTAGTTTGTGATTAGATACATGAATCTGTAGAGTTAGAATAAGTTTCAATTGTTTCTCTTCTGAGAGCTCGTGCAAGGAGTGCATATTGTCCGCAAGGAGTGCATTGACAAAGCTAAGTTTAACTCGGAGAATATTAGGATAGATAATGTTGAATCTTTGATAGAATTAGTGCAGAGGAAGCATAGAGCCACGCAAGCAGTGCACAAACTGAGTAGTTCTCAGAATCGTTGTTCCAGAGGAGAATAGTCGAGTGGAAGAGTTCCAACGCCGCAAGGAGTGCGCCCAAGGCTTTAAAACCTTAGAGGAACAAGCTCAGGACAGATAGCTATCTAAGCATTGAGGAGAAAAGTCTTAGAAATTTTTCTAAGTCTGAAAGTCTAAGAGTTAGAAGGGAGTGCACTCAGGGGAGGTGGAGGTACCATATGCTTCTACAACCTAAGTTTATGAGAGATAGAAACCATCAGTAGCAAGGAAGGAAACTTAGAAAGTTTCTAAGTTCCAACGTTTTATAGTGCGGGAGGAGCATACCAAAAGGGAAGGAAGAGGTCTCATATACCTCAGAAAGTTAAGCTTGGGACATCGCCAGAGTTCTAACAACCGTCAGATATGGGATAGTTGTGTAAAGGATAGCCTCAAGGATACTTTGGCACCTAGTGTATTCAAAGTTTCAATGGGTGTACAAGGAGCCAGATCGTCGAAGTCCCGAAGGGGCGAAGCAATCATGAACGTTTGTTCCACAGTGGACAAGTGTCAATAGGTTTGGAGGTCTAGGAGACTAGAGCTATGAGAGATTTGCGAGGAGAAAAGGACCATTTTGCTGAAGTCCCGAAGGGCAGAATAAATCTGGATCGTCGTATCAAAGGAGGACATGTGGCGCAAGATCCACACTTCAAAGGAAAAGCACTCCGAGGGAAATTTCTTGTAGTGAAACACAAGGTCCCGAAGGTGAGTTCCATCATGACCTCTGATCTTGGAGCGAACACATGTCATAGATCCATTCATTTGGAGGAAGAGTATTTCAAAGAAAATCTTGTGAAAGGGTGTAAGAACTTCCAAGCCCGAAGGTCGGAGTTCACCACATTCATTGATTGTGGAAGAGACACACGTTAATAGGCCGCATATTCGAAGGAAGATCAGTCTAGGATAAAGAGAAAGAGGGAGAGTTTAACAGAGATCATTCGAAGCCCAGAGGAGGGAACCCATCTTGACCATCGGGTTGGAGAGGGACATGTGGAGTAATCCTGTGAATTCGGCTATAGAGAAATCCAGGGGATCGGAGTAGTGTCTGGCATTAAGGATTCCCAAATCCCTAAGCCTTAGCACTTCTTGAGTTAAGCCTGGGTCACAGCCTGGGGTCATATGAAGAGAGGGGCCTAGCGAACAGAGCTAGCACCTGTATTTCAAATTTTTTTTTAAGGGAAAAAGCGCCAGGAAAGCGCCTTCAGGTTTCAAAGAACCTGCATAGAGAGAAAAAAGGGGCCTGTATTAACTGGTTTTGAGGCTCATCAGAAGCCCTAAGAGTCAATTTGACTCCATATTAGATTGATCCTAGGCCAGGAGGTCGTGCAGACCCTGGGAGAGGCATGGGTTTGCATCAAGAGTCTTGGAACAATTATTTCATTTTATGTCCTATGAACATATACCAAGAAAATTCAATTCTTTAGTCGACTCCCTAGAAAATTTCGTATTGAATTGGAATCTACTACATTAAAAAATGTCACATTCAACATTCACTATATAAATCATTATACACATCATTCATCGCATATACATAACCAGTATGTATATGTCCATATGTCCATATATATATATATATATATATATATATATATATATATATATATATATATATATATATATAATGACTAGTGTTTTTTTAGGTTGATGGACTTTGATGCATATGGTTTGCGGATATATGGGTGGATATATATATATATATATATATATATATTTATTTATTTATTTATTTATTAGGTGTGTTCAAAAACATCCAAAACCAGTATAACATAACAAAATTGGCTTATCCACCCATATATCCGCAAACCAGATATGCATCAAAGTCCATCAACCTAAAAAAACACTAGTCATTACAAGGGGTTCTATATATATATATATATATATAAGGTGTGTTCAAAAACATCCAAAACCAGTATAACATAACAAAATTGGCTTATCCACCCATATATCCACAAACCAGATATGCATCAAAGTCCATCAACCTAAAAAAACACTAGTCATTACAAGGGGCTCTATAGTCATTATACAAAATCATAGCTCTCGTGACCTTCCGCAGAAGGCACCCAAATTGATTCCCCACACCCACTAAATTCCTCTACATGCGTAGAGGAATGTCATCCATATGTGGAACTCGAATCCCAATAGTCAAGTGCTCGAGATTTTCCGCAAGGTCCTCTAATAGCTCTGCATTGGATCCTCTACCATGTTGTTATCTTCCAACACCTAGTTTCTCTCCTCGCCTATGCAACGATGACATGCCTATTGGACGCACTGGTGTACAATATACATATAAAAAACAATTTGTTATGTTACACACAAAAAAACATCCTATATATAAAAAAATCACAAAAACATCCAAAAATACCAAAAATAGTGTAAATTTATCTTTCTTACCAAGCTCATCATTGAACCCTTCCCCCTCAGGGAGAACCATATTTGCATCATCACGATAGTTGACGCCATGATATGCATAATCATCCGCCGCCACTATCTATCAGTCCCACCATCGAAAAAATTTGGCATCAAACTAAAATTGTGTTCCCCCCAGAGTCATGAAAGAAGACCTGTCCATTTTTTCATTGTTGGATACCTAACCCCAACCTCTGGTACTATATCCCATGGACACGATGTAGGCACTCAGTCAAAGAAGAAATATAACAATATAGACCCATAGAAAAAAAAATTATGGCGTCCCAACTTGCATTTGGTCAATTGATCCTTCATATTCACCAAAACTGGTGCACACCAGTTATACACCGTGGGAGATAAACACATCACTGCATAATCCACCTGGCTCCTTGAAGCCAATTCAGGCCTGATAATTTTTTCCTCCCATGTAATAGTAAACAAGATAGTGCATAAAGTGAAGTCCATCACCTAACCAATTGGCAGCTTATTGTTGATCTTATGCATCCTGGGGTGACAATAACGCATGACATAATCATCTACGCACTCTGCGCTCTCCCTTCTACCACCTACCAGTACCATTGTCACACCACAACACAACAACCTTGTTGGGAAGTACATATATTCCATTTCTAATGTCAACACTTGATCCTTTACAACAAAGTATTGCCTTTCAGGATCCCACATATTTACCAACATTTGTAACATTGTCGGTTGGGCCCACAATCTTTGACATAAGAAAAAATTTAACAACCCACAATTTCGCAAAGCATCAAGAGTGGGAGGATCATCCATAGAAGTGTTGTCATTTATCTCATGCTCACATTCCCTCCACTCCAACATTGTGCCCAAACCTGCCAAAGACACCACAAAATCCTGTTAGAAACCAATCATAAAGGAAAATTCATGAATCATTTTGAAAAAATGGAAAAACTACACTCGGTCGCACCCCTCTTTGGTACACAGAGCGATCAACTTGACTGGTCTCCCCTAGGTTATATCCTGGGAGTGATCGTTCGCAACCATGTTGATTGGTCACTCCTCCGCTATATCCTTGGTGCGACCGTTCACACAATTCTGGACAACACAGAGTGACTGAACTATTCGATCGCACCCTGCAAGAAGCCCAGGCACGATCGTGCACTCTCAAAAAAATTTTGGCTTGCCACAAACAAAAAATTGAATGAAATGCAAAACTGAAAAAATGGCTTTTCTAAGTTGGGATTCAACCTCTTACCTGATGATTGAAGGATGCAATATCTGTGGCTCTAAGCTCCACAATTTCCGCTCCAAATTTTGGCAAGAAAAGGGCTCTTCAAGATTTCACAAAGGTAAATAGTTAAAATTAGGTTAAAAAACTCTTTTTTTACTCTATATGTAGCTTCAGTTTTACCCTTTTCACACTAGAATTAGCTCATTTTCTTCAGTTTTTGAACATTTATCTGTACTCTTGCTCTTGGAACCACATACTAATCCATTTTTTTCAGGAACAATGTCGATATAAACTATGGAACCATTCTACGGAGTTTTCTTTAACCTATTTTTAGACTCCTTAAAAAAGAAAAGATCACCAAGTATGCTTGTCTTTTGACACTCATTCTATGGATTTGAAAAGACGTCCACCTGGTATACGTTTACCCCTTTTTCGAGCCAAATGGACTACTTACGAAAAAGGACCTTGTCATGGGGAACTCTTTAAGATCTTTTCGAACTCGTTAAAAAATGAAAATATTGTCGAGCGATCTTGTTGTATTTCATGCTCGTTAAATTCAATTAGAAAGCACGTCTGTTGAGCAACAGTTTATCCCTCTTTCGGTCTCACTAGTCTTCTTACGAAAAAGGAACACCCGAGCAATCTTGGTTAGGAGATTTCTCCTAGGTATCGTTTTATACTTTTTCAGACTCCGAAGACTAATTTTACGAAAATTTTCCTTATGGATTTTTATTTACAACCTTTTCAGACTCTCTAAACATGAAAAGGCCATCGAGTTTACCTTCTTTGGACTTGTTAAACATTACATCGAAGGACCCACACATGGGACCAAACCCCTCCTTCCTCAGGTTCGTTAATAATATGTCAAGGGACTCATTGCCAGATGAGCTATATCGATCATCTGTTATCCTCCTCCAGCTCGTAAAACTAGAAAGAGGTACTCGCCAATCATGGTGGGGTATTTTTAGAGGGTTTTTCCATCATGCTATCTTCATTGTCTGGCAGCTATCACTACTTTGAGTCGTCCTTGCACAAGGAACTTGTTCTATCATCACATACAATAGTCGGGTCATCCATTCTCTCTCATTGACCACCATTTTCATCATTGTATCATGTTCCACTCATAGGTCCATGACGAGTTATTATGGTATTCATCTGAGTTAATGATGTCGAGTCAAGTTATTTTTTGTGCATACTTGTTCAAGGGAAGTTTACCTACGTCGGCCACTTTCATTTCCTTTCAACCTGTTTAGCCCGGCCATCCCTGTGTCATTTTTTCTCTAGTATTATGATCTTCAAAACATCTATCTATACATGTTTCATGTCGAATGATGGGGGATACATCAAGGCCCTCCTGCGATAGATTTCACCCTGTCGACTACAGCTCATTCTCTAGGATTGAAATCTAGAAACACATTAGTATCTTGGGACTTGTAGACATCAGTGGTAGGTATCCTTGCATTTCGACAGTGGGTTTACATCATTGGCTCCTGTCGAATGAATCTATGAGTGTTCAACATCAACTCCTTTATTCACACTTTGTAGATTGTACTAGGTACCTTGGGTTCCATCATCATCATCGATGGATTCCCTCGTGTCTGCTAATGGTATACAATAATGATCGGTAATCAGATGGTTTCTACCATGCTCGACATCAGCTACTTTATTTGCATGTCGTGGATTCATACCCTCTGAATGTGGGATGAATACCTTGGTAAGGATCACACTCTTTTTCAACGATGTTCTTTCCCAAGCTGCGATGGAGAATATTCATGAGCACTTCACAAATTGCTCAGTTCTTGAGTCATCTCAGGGCTTTGTATGATGTGACATAGATCCACATTTTTATTTGGTCGTGGCTATGATTTCACTTGCTTCTTACATGTATCCAACATGTATGTTATCATGGTCATGCCCTAGTCAGTTGCGTCATGCATGGATCCGTAGTCTAATTATTCTGGCCGTGCTCTTGTCTCTCTTACTGAGCATGGGTATGCCCGCCTCTGCTGAACTGACAATTCTCTCTTCCAATTTTCCTTTACCCAAAGCTTTGTGACTTTTATTGGTAAAGTATTTATTCAATCGGACACCTCTTCTAACCTCACACTTTACGGGGCATCTGTTATAGAGTTATTAACCTCATAACCATTGAGCCATCATCTCCTAGAGGTCACCTATCCAATTCAACAACTTTCACCACTTCTTCCCTGATATTCTATCCTAATTTCCACTTGGTCACTCTTTTCCTTCATTAAGGGTGTGACCGAAAGGGTTGGTCACTCTTTTTGGCCTACCAGGGTGTGAATAGTCACTCTATTTGTGTGTCTAGTCGCACCGAGCCTAGAAACTCCCATTTTTGGATTTGGTTGCAATGGATGAGATCTCCCACTAATTTCTTGGGGTTTAGCCTCGATAAGGCTTCCATTATGAGCTTGGGGATCTTATTCTAATAACTATATGGCCTTATCCCTAAATCCCTATAAGAACCAAACCATTTCCCATGGGGAAGAGAGGAGGAAAGAGCTAGTAAAATTATGTGGCTACTTTGGCTACTAGATTTGGGCAAGGAACTTGGAAAGAGACTGTTGCATCAACTTCTCCATTTGTAAGTTGTTTCAGTAATTAATAGAAGGTGTACTAGACATTTCCCTCAATTCAATTGTCTATTTTCTTACATATATTCATTTGGATAAAATTAATATAGTTATGTGTTATAATCTATTAGTAGACTTGTCTTTGATTTGTATGCATCTACTTTGATCTTGGAAAGGATCTTGTATTATTGTGTGTAGATCGTTGTCTCTCGGAGAAGGAATAATATTTGCACAAGAAACTAACCAGGAGTGTGCAGGGACAACCTTCGGAAATTAGGTATGCTTCATCATTATAAAGACTCCTAATTACCTTTTGCATATAGATGAGATCTCGAAACTTCCATAGATTGCATCTCTATCTCTGTCTTAGGTATATGTTAAGAACCAAATATCAATATAGCATTAAAAAAACCTCAGAAAAAGTACTCAATGCCTTGAAAAAGAGATAGTTTCAAATAATAAGCCTCTTCGAGGGGGCAACCTCCTTTTACCCCACTTAAATGTTCAAGTACAAGATGATTCAAAATGAAAATGTCTCCTTGGTATATATAGGAGACTAGGAGGTATAATTACAACTAATGGCCTAAAGTCG
>ML780472.1:0-28895 GCA_009831015.1 Picea engelmannii
GGAGACAAACAGAGAGAGAGAAGGGAAAAGAGTGAGAGGTAGATAGAGAACAAAACAAAGGGCGTATAAAGAGAGATAGAGATGTAAAGGGAGATAGGGGGGAGAGTGGGGGAGAGAGTGAGTGAGTGAGTGAGTGAGAGAGAGAGAGGGAGAGAAAGAGGCAAAGAGTAAGAGAGAGTGAGGTTGAGACATGGGTAAATGTAGGAAAGAGAAGGAGGGAGTTGTCGGTCCTAAGGTCTGCACCTGACTGCTAAAGGGCAAAGTTAGGGCACCTATCAGTTTAGAATGATTGTTTCTTTTACTTTTTATTGGTTGGTCAGAGGGTTATTATATCAATACAAAATCAAGTTTGGGTTTGAAAAATGATATGGATGAGGGTTCTCCTTGGCTGGTGGCACACTAATGACAGACCAGTGAAATAATAGAAAATAAAGGGAAACAACAAAATACTCAATGAATAATCTGCTGCAAGAATTTCAATACTTAGAATATCATTTCAAGACATTAAACATGTATAAAGACAGAATTACTCCTTCATGTTGCGATAAAAACAAATATTCACCAAGAATTAGTTGTTTTCATAGGCTGCATATCAATAAAGACAAGTTACACAATAGCTGAAAGGAAATGACATGTACTTTGCACAAATCGAAAACTGCATTCAAGATAAGACAAAAACACTTGAAGATTCGAACAAAACATTGTCATCAAGAGTATGTTCACCAGGTAGAGATATTTAATACCTGCATAGAACGGGTCCAACTAGTCTGATGTAGTGCTATTCTTTCCCAAAAATCCGACCCTCAAAACATTCAAAGACCCCCTATTTAATAGAGTTGCAGAGGTTCTCGTCCTTAAGGGACTGAGACCTAATTTTAGGTAAATGTTTGTAGAATAAATTATTAACTTCACTAAGACGTTGGAATTAATCAACAAGAGTGGTTCTTATCACACACAGAATACCACTCTTCTATCTAATATAAGAAAATTATGAAATTAGTCAATTAAAAACTATTACTGTCTTTGAGATAGAACTGATGCATGTGCTGGAGGAACTAAATGGGCATAAAATAGGCCTTGGAGTGACCAAACAAAGATCTGTGTTGAGTAACGGCATGCCTGTGAGCTGTTGGAGGCCACTCAAGACAATTGGTTGCATGAGAAGATCTCTTGCTTGAGGGAGAGGACGTCTACTTAAGTGTTCTATAGCTATTCTGCATCGACCTGGGATTGAGACTTAACTCTATGTCCATGTCTGAGCTTTCGAAATATAAGTGCACTATGTCTTGACTGTAACTAGACCTTCTTATTGCTTTCTCTATGTTGAACTGGCTATGAACAAGAAGACGTGGAGGCGGGCATCCAATAGGCAGACAAGACATGTGAAGGTAGATGACATGGATATAGATGAAGTGGAGGTGAGTGGAGGTGACGTGGTGAACTGATGTCATTTAAGAACGTGATTGCGGAATTTGTTGAGGGTAGTTTGGGTCCACACTACTCTGGCCCTCGTAATCCCCCACAAGCTTCCATGTACCCTTCCAACAATACCATGGTTCCAATTACAGGACCTCTTTGGAAAATTAATGTTTGACCAATTTACATCCACACAATGAAGAATGGTCGTTGATCTGATTGGAATCTATGATTCAGGTAATATTTACCTGCTGCAAGGATCAACGGTTCTTGTTGATTTGAGATCAACGGTCCTCAATCAGTTCGGGATTTCAGGCTTCGAGCCTTTTCAATGCATAGTTCTTACCATCCTTTGGAGTGCTGCATTTCTAAAGTGGGGGATCTGCCTCCACGTGGTCTTTGGATCTGGACAGTCCAGAGTCACTTTAGGAGTTCGAGCTTTGGGATTTTTCGTCTCCTTGATTGCGCAATCCTCCGAAGTGTAGTATATCCAAAGAGAGGGATCTGTTTTCATGTGTCCTCGTTGATGGATGGTCCATATTTTCTTCGAGAGTTTTCATCTCCTTGCTCGCGCAATCCTCCGAAGTGTCATATATTCGAAGAGGGAGATCTGTCATCACGTGTCCTTGCTGACGGATGGTCCAGATTCACTTCGAGACTTCGGGTGTTCAAACTTCTGAAGTTTGTAAATTTTGTGATTGGAAATCTCCCGGAGTGCTAAGTCTTCGAATCTAACGTGGTGGCTAGATGTCATATTGCTGACGTGTCATGGAAAGAAGGGTGACATGTGTCATGTGGAAATGTGTGAATGACGCAACCAAATGACCTAGAATGAGTGCTACGTGTCATGACTGATGAGTGTGCCACGTGCCTAAACTGATGGTTTCCATGTGCTTTGACACTTTGGGCTTCGAGGGCTTTGGATTTTGAGGCATGAAGTTCTCCCGAAGTAGTATGGGCCCGAAGTGACATGGCAGGCTCTTCGGGACTTCGACTCTTTGGGACTTCGACTCTTCGGGACATCGGATAATTTTTGCTCTAGATATTTGTAAACCTCCTAGAGTGCTAAGTCTCCGAAGTGAAAGATATTCCTCCACGTGCCCTTGTTGATGGACATTCCAGATTCACTTTGGGACTTCGGGTGTTCGGGCTTCGGGAGTTTATGAATGTTGTGCTTGGATATCTCCCTGATTAGTATGGGCCCAGAGTGACGTGGAAGGCTCTCGGGACTTTGACTCTTCGGGTAATTCTTGTACGTCATGGGTTAACTCTTGATGTTAAAGCCCGCGTGATTTAGACATTCCGAATGCACAAAAACCGTCGATCTAATTGGCCTGATGGATCTCCACCGTCAAAAGTTAACCCGTCTGTTCCCACAATCTGAGCCCAAAATTGACCTCTCTCAATTGTTGCATTTGTCAATGGGAATTTCCTTTTCATACAAAAAGGCTTGGTCGACCTGCTGTGAGATAAATCAATGGAAAACATGATGACAAGCATTCTGAACCAAATATGACATGTATTTTATCCTTTAAGAAAAACATAAAAATTATGCGCAAAGAATTAGTCAAGAAAACCAATAAAGAAAACCAAGTTATTGAACAGATGGGAAAATGACTTTATCAACCATAAAAGGAAAAATTCGACGAAGGCATAGGGAAAAGAGAGAGGAGAGGGATGGGTGCAGACCTAGGTTACAACATTGGCTCCAACTGGGGATAGCTTGTCCCTGTGAGGTGCTAAGAACTGTAGATCGGTGCCTTGAGATTAAATAATTGTTCTTACCTTCCATTTCTTACCTCTATTTGTCTTTCGACCCTGTGTTATCTGCTACTGTGTCTCAGCCATGCATTTTATTGAATTAAAAACTGAGACTACACCCAATGCCTTGTTGGGATATGGAGTCTTCACTGAAACTTGAAACTGCAGCTAAACCCCAGTTTCTTTGTTGGGATATGGATTCTCTTATTCAAACAAGATATTGAAAACCAACACACTGAAAAACAATCTGTGAACTAAAAATTAAAAAAAAATGCTCGAACTATGAGCTTATTCTCTTACTACCTACTCTATTTAGCTAAAAACCAACTAAATCATGTGTAATTCCACTTCCAATGAAACCAAGAAAACAGTTGACTGAGAACCGTAACTTTGTGCAGGTCACTGTTTAGAATAATCCAAAGAGGATATATCAAATGTGACAAAAAGTTGGCTGGCATCTGGTACTTACAGTTGCAAATGATGATCATGCTAAAACTTCCAACCTTTGGGATTTTGTATAAATAAGAATCCATCCATCTCGCTATTGGATCTTGAAACTCATAAAAATCCTCCAACTGATTGAGAGGACAAAGTTGTTGTTGTGTAATATATGCATTATAGATGAGACTGAAATTCTCCTATCCTCATTGAAAAGGCTCATGAAAGTCATGTGATTCACAATCATAAAGGGCAGCAAAATACCCTTGATACTTCTCATCTTGTTGTTTGAAATGAATGAGTACGTCTTCTGCATTGCTAGTTTTTCCTCGTTCTAGCTCCATAATGTCATCTTCATACTTATAGATTTCATGTTGCTCAAAAATTTCAGAAGGAAGGGGAAAAAACTTGCTCATGACCTTCAACATCACTTTCCTCATAGTTAATCAAATATTTATGAGAACATAGAACAATATATGTATCATAAAAATGATTATCTGAGTCACCTAGAATACTACAAGATGTATCCAAAGCCTTTTTATCATCAATTTCACATTAATGTAATTCCCAACATCATCTTTTTGAATAAAAGGATCAGAATAAGACTCATATATAACCAAATCTTCCTCCACTTCCTCAAAGGAAAAGTCCCCTTTATTTTCACTACTAGAAGGACTAATAAGTGACTTTCGAATATGAGATTCAAATTCTTCACAGTAGTTCTCAAAAAGTAAATTAACTGGAAAAAACCTTTTACAATGCTTACTGAATGCAACATGGAACTGTTCCAGAGAGGAGATGCTAGCAGGGGGAGAGGATCAATGCCACTCACGAGCATCTCCCTATAATGAGTACATGAACACCTTCATTAAGACATACTCATGATGTATTCCTCACTGATGCATGAGTTCATGAAACTCAAGCAAGTTCTCAGCAGGGTTGTCATCTCTACGTTCTCTAAATCTGGAAAAAAACTCACCCCCACTAATCTATAGTAGGAACAACATTTGGAAAACCAGGAACAACTGAGAAATTTAATGGAGCAAACCTCTGAACCAAGATGGCTTCCATCTAAAAATATGACTTCTTAAAAATGTGGAGTCACCACTAGATTCTTTAACCATGGAGTCACCAGGTGAATGATATGCAATATGAATGTGTCTGGACTTTGTTCACCATCAAAGATCATATTTGATCGTTATTGTTCTCCCATGGAAATATATTTCGTTACTCCATTCCCCGGCAACAATGCCAGAAGATGTTGGTCCTAAGGTTTGCACCTGACTGTTGAAGGAAAAAGCTAGGCCACATATCAATTTAGAATGATTGTTTCTTTTAATTTTTGTTGGTTGGTCAGAGGGTTATTCTATCAAGAAAAAACAAGGTTGGGTTGGAAACATGATATGGCTGAGGGTCCTCCTTGGCTAGTGGCACACTAATTATAGACCAATGAAATAATAGAAAACAAAGGGAAACAACAAAATAATCAATGAATAATCTTCTTCAAGAAGTTCAATACTTAAAATATCATTTCAAGACATTAAACGTGTATCAAGACACAATTACTCCTTCAGGTTGTGATAAAAACAAATCTTCACTAAGCATTAGCCGTTTTCACAGGTTTGATATCAATAAAAACAAGTTACATAGTAGCTGAAAGGAAATCACATTTACTTTGCACAAATCAAAAACTGCATTCAAGATACGATAAAAACACATGAATATTTGAACGAAACAATGTCATCAAGAGTATGTTCACCAGGTAGAGAGATTTAATCCCTGCATAGAACGAGTCCAACCATTTTGATGTAGTGTTATTCTTTCCCCGAAAATCCAACGTTCAAAACATTCAGAGACCCCCTATTTAACAAATTTGTAGAGGTTCTCGTCCTTAGGGGGATGAGACCTAATTTTAGGTAACTGTTTGCAGAAAAAATTATTAACTTCACTAAGACACTAGAATTAATCAGCAAGAGTGGTTCTTATCACACACATAAGACCACTCTTGTATCTAATCTAAGAAAATGATGGAATTAATCAACTAAAACTACTACTGTCTCTAAGACATAACTGATGCATACGCTGGAGGAACTGAATGGGCATAAAATAGGCCTTCGAGTGACAAAACAGAGATCTGTCTTGAGGGAAACCCAATGAGAGAGAGATATATATTATTCATCTCTTAGGAAAGTACATTACAGCAGCAAAACCACATTTCCAGCCGAGAGAGGTACCTCACAACACCAAATCTGTCCCAAACATTATGCCTCGAAAAATGTGCCAAATCTGTATTCCCGTACGACCTCTTCCATACCTCGTTTTTTGTGCCCACAAAAAGTTGTACAGATTGTTCTGTACGACCCAGAAAAAACCAACAAAAATATGAAACCCACCTCGAAAACTGTGCCCAAACCGCCTCGATTTCCATGCCAAATCCATATGGCTATACGAAATCATATAGACTATATGGATCCGTACAGTACGGCCTCCCACAGCAGAAAAATATTTCAACCCAAAACTCACAAAAAAAAAAATCTCGAGATTCATGCCCTCTTTCCTTGGAAAATGTGCCCTCTTGCTGCTGACTTTCCTCTCTCAAGCTTACTTAGAAAAATCTCTCTCAATCTCCTCCCGATGTCTTCTCAACATTCGACATGTCTTGCACACTACCCAATGAATTCTTTTATAATATGAAAATGACATTTTCCCCCCAAAGTGTCTTTTCACCTTCCCCAACCCTAAATCCAAAGGCCAAGATTAGATCTTGCCTTTTTCAAGATCAAGGGTCATGATCCATTCCCTCCAAAATGTCTCTTTTAAAATTAATGTGAATTTCACTTTATTACATGAGTGCTTTATGAAAATAAAGTCACTTTAAAATTAGAAGGTAAACTTGGTTAAAATGTCACTTTAATAAAATAACCACTTAAAGAAACTTTATAAAACCTATTACAAAGTTAAGTGCCTGGTAGTGTAAATATGAGGTAACATCTGCATACAAGACAAAACATGCAGAGTACCTCCCGAGCTAAAAAACTAACAAGGGTATCCATTTAGCTAGACCTCATTGTTTCTATCATGGATGCATGGATAGATGTCATAATTGTCTCATGAGTGAAGTTGCATGGGGAGTAGGTGAAAACCCTAGGCTTGTTTCCTTGTCATGGTTGGTTTCATTCTGAATATTCATAGTTGACTCCAATTTGATAAGAAACAACATATGAGGATACCATGGTTTTGATTTTTCTTTGATAACTAGAAAAACTTGCTAATTTGTTTTTTCCTTTTTGTTTTGTTCTTTCAAAGAAAAATTTTGAAATGCTATCAGCCTAGAAATATTTTTCATTTGTATGGTTCTTTCCTGGCTCCAACATAAATGGTGTGCAATTTTACAGTATGGGTTTAGCGATAATGCATAGTTTCATATCATAGGTGCATGAATAAATATCATCAATTCTATTTGGGTTAAGTTGCATAAGGAATAGGTGAATCTTATGACCTTTTTTCCTTCCTATAGTTTGTTTCATTCCTAATTTTGACACTCACCTCTAACTTGAAAAGAAACAACATACAATAGTACACTGGTTTTGACTTCCATAATTTTCATTTCTCCCATTTTTTTTTTTTTCTTTGTTATCGATGATTTGGGTCCTTGGGATAAGAATGGTCCATAATTACTTTCTTCTTTATTAATCTAAATTTAAAAATTCCACGTAGATGTCTTCTCTTAGGACAAGATTGTTTATTTTTATGTAATTTCAGAGGATGTTCCCTTCATCAGATTTTTTCCATTCTTCAGGGCTACATGCACTTTCATATAATCAGAATACACCTCAAATACGGTTTAATTCTGTCTCCAAGAACAACTGCACAAAAGCAGAGCCAATGCTATCGATTTCATGACCATGCTCGAAGGGATGTCATGCTTCTCTTTCCTCACCAATACTTTGACAAATGGCCATAGATTTATCACCACCCAAACATTGCAAAAGTACTCTGCAAATAACTTGTCTCTGAATATATCATATCTTCCTACCACAAACATTACAGACCCTGAAACCATGGCTACCAAATTTATAAATAACACTGTGTTTGGTGGAATTAATATGAAGATGAATCAAATGTGAAGTCACCCTCACCACAATCATCCTCGTCACCAGATCCCTTGGGAGTCACCATGAAAACTGTTTCAGAGACTCCTATTAACTTCACCAAAATGTCAAACATGGAAAATAATAATGGAGATAAGCACTGGATCAGCCACATCCTTTGGTTATTCCACCATTCTCTGATAGAACCACCAATTCGAAGAAATTCCCATAGCTTAAATCCATAGCTTGAAACGAACAATGCAACCGCAATTGCCAGCTCATATTTTACTTGAGCCACCCGAGTAATATATGAAGAGACACTCTCCTCCTTCCCCATCTTGGTATCATGTAACTTAGCCTTCAAGGCCATCTTTGGGTTCTCGTTCTTCGCCTCAAACAAGTTTTTAAGTGCATCCCACATCTCCTTGGAAATATTTTTCTCAGCCAAGTGTGGGATAAGGTGATCCTTCACCCCATCCATAATAATCCTCTGATCTTTGGCTTCCTTGACCTCATGCAAGTCCAAAGCGACAGGATCTGTTGCGGGAGCTGCCACAACAAAGCTTACATAGTTATAAATTTTGTTCTCCTTGAGAACGACTGACAATCAGACCTTCCATTGCAAATAGTTGGAAATTCCATCCAACCAATCCTCATATCTAATTCTTGCATCCATATTCCCCGTTAAAACTCAAGGAAAACAATTACACCCTTTTGCCCAAAAATCACACTGCCCACTGTCAGAGACAAAGCTCCGGTACCATGTAGATTTTTAATGACAAAAAAATCAACAAGCTAATATTCTGTCAAACACTTAGCAACCTAGAGACAATTGTCTTCATAAATTTCAGAAATGCATAAACTCACAATAAAAAATTTCCCTAAGCAGAAATACACATTGCTAAGAAAAATAGCAGCGAAAATAACACAGTGGACAACAACCCATAACACTCAGAAATTTAGGAAAATGCCAGGGAAAACCCCAATGTGGGGAAACCCAATGAGATATATATATATATATATATATATTATTCATCTCTTAGGAAAGTACATTACAGCAGCAAAACCACATTTCCAGCTGAGAGAAATACCTCACAACACCAAATCTATCCCAAAAATTATGCCTCGAAAAATGTGCCAAATCCATATTCCCGTACAACCTCTTCCATACCTCGTTTTTTGTTCCCACAAAAATCTATACAGATTGTTACGTACGACCCAAAAACAACCAACAAAAATCTGAAATCCACCTTGAAAACTGTGCCCAAACCACCTCGATTTCCATGCCAAATCCATATGACTGTATGAAATCATACAGACTATATGGATTTGTACAGTACAGCCTCCCACAACAGAAAAATATTTTGGCCCAAAACTCACAGAAATTGTTTTCTCGGGATTCGTGCCCTCTTTCCTTGGAAAATGTGCCCTCTTGTTGCTCACTTTCCTCTCTCAAGCTTACTTAGAAAAATCTCTCTCAATCTCCTCCCGATGTCTTCTCAACATTCGACATGTCTTGCACACTACCCAATGAATTCTTTTATAATATTAAAATGACATTTTCCCCCCAAAATGTCTTTTCACCTTCCCCAACCCTAAATCCAAAGGCCAAGATTAGATCTTGCCTTTTTCAAGATCAAGGGTCATGATCCATTCCGTCCAAAATGTCTCATTTAAAATTAATGTGAATTTCACTTTATTAGATGAGTGCTTTATGAAAATAAAGTCACTTTAAAATTAGAAGGTACACTTGGTTAAAATGTCACTTTAATAAAATAACCACTTAAAACAACTTTATAAAACCTATTACAAAGTTAAGTGCCTGGTAGTGTAAATATGAGGTAACATCCGCATACAAGACAAAACATGCAGAGTACCTCCCGAGCTAAAAAACTAACAAGGGTATCCATTTAGCTAGACCTCATTGTTTCTATCATGGATGCATGGATAGATGTCATAATTGTCTCATGAGCGAAGTTGCATGGGGAGTAGGTGAAAACCCTAGGCTTGTTTCCTTGTCATGGTTGGTTTCATTCTGAATATTCATAGTTGACTCCAATTTGATAAGAAACAACATATGAGGATACCATGGTTTTGATTTTGCTTTGATAACTAGAAAAACTTGCTAATTTGTTTTTTCTTTTTTGTTTTGTTCTTTCAAAGAAATTTTTTGAAATGCTATTAGCCTAGAAATATTTTTCATTTGTATGGTTCTTTCCTAGTTCCAACATCAATGGTGTGCAATTTTACAGTATGGGTTTAGCGATAATTCATAGTTCATATCATAGGTGCATGAATAAATAGCATCAATTCTGTTTGGGTTAAGTTGCATAAGGAATAGGTGAATCTTATGACGTTTTTTCCTTCCTAGAGTTTGTTTCATTCCTAATTTTGACACTCACCTCTAACTTGAAAAGAAACAACATACAATAGTACACTGGTTTTGACTTCCATAATTTTCATTTCTCCATTTTTTTTTAATTTTTTATTGTTATCGATGATTTGGGTCCTTGGGATAAGAATAGTCCATAATTACTTTCTTCTTTATTAATGTAAATTTAAAAATTCCACGTAGATGTATTCTCTAAGGACAAAGATTGTTTATTTTTATGTAATTTCAGAGGATGTTCCCTTCATCAGATTTTGTCCATTCTTCAGGGCTACATGCACTTTCATATAATCAGAATACACCTCAAATATGGTTTAATTCTGTCTCCAAGCACAACTACACAAAATCAGAGCCAATGCTATTGATTTCATGACCACGCTCGAAGGGATGTCATGATTCTCTTTCCTCACCAATACTTTGACAAATGGCCACAGATTTATCACCACCCAAACATTGCAAAAGTACTCTACAAATAGCTTGTCTCTGAATATATCATATCTTCCTGCCACAAACATTACAGACCCTGAAACCATGGCTACCAAATTTATAAATATCACTGTGTTTGGTGGAATGAATAATGAATATGAATCAAATGTGAAGTCACCCTCACCACAATCATCCTTGTCACCAGATCCCTTGGGAGTCACCATGAAAACTGTTTCAGAGACTCCTATTAACTTCACCAAAATGTCGAACGTGGAAAATAATAATGGAGATAAGCATTGGATTAGCCACATCCTTTGGTTATTCCACCATTCTCTGATAGAACCACCAATCCAAATAAATTCCCATAGCTTAAAGACATATCTTGAAATGAACAATGCAACCGCAATTGCGAAGGCATGCTTCAAAATCTGCAATATAAAGAATCCATAAACCCCAGGAACATGAAAATTGAGAAAACATGTACTTGAATGTATTGCATTTATTCTTAGAAAGATTTGCCACTTAACAGACAGAAAGTTGACAATATTGCATAGTAGGACGTTGCCACTGAAAATATTCCCTATAGACTGAAATTAGCATACATCATCCTTTGGCATACCATGATGTTTCTATGAAAACCCAGGAAGGGGCATAATTTTCTTAGGAATATTTCAAGCAGTCCAGTAGCCCATCTCTTCATCTGCACAAGAATGTCTGGATCATTTTCTAGTACAGTTCCCATGAATGTTGGTTTCTCAGGTATGCAAAATATCGAATGCCAACCCAAGCAACGGACTTTGAACCCAGTCATAACATCCTCAATTGTGGATTCATACATCCATCCCACCTGAAAAGGTGATCCGTATTATTTTTGGCACAAAATGAGAGCAGAGATATAATAAAGAAATGCATAGAGATATAGAGGATATCCAATAATATAACAGAGATGTATCAGAGATGAAAACATACACACAAAGATACAATAATACATGATTTCTATTAATGAAATAAATGTACAGAGAATGTAAAAATATAGAGTGAAAGACTCGCTAGAATGGTGGCATCTTATCTCTGAGAAGAGATGTGACGGCTACTCGCATTCACAAGAAGATGATTAAAATGAGGCTTTGAAGGCCTTTTTACAATAAACTGAAATGCCAAAAACCCTAGACATCTAAAAACCGAACCTTAGGAGATGAAGCGCCAAAAGTCACGTGGGCCCCGTTTGGGTAAGTTAGTACATCAACTTCCCGGGATCGTAACGTTTGCATACGATCTCCGTTTTAGGCGTATTATAGCCCGTTGGAAAGGTATCGTCGAGGAGATTCATTTTGGGGGATAAATTATTCCTTAGACTATCATTGAGAACATCTATATAGAAAATCCTTCATTTAGGCCCTCAAAATAGCCTTGGAAATTAAAAACTACTAAAAATAGTAAATTACCATAATTGCCAGAAAATTGTTTTGAGCCAGTTGGAAAAGGTGGGTGGCCACCGATATCCACCTAGATCAATCCTCCATCCTTAGGAAGCAATGGTATCCATTGAGTTGAGTATCCGGGGGAGAGGGAAAATCATTTGTTGAATCTGCATCTTGAGGAGTTGCTTGCCTTGTTGGACAAGTTGTGCTGCTCAGCTTGTTGAAGGTTGTCACGAACATGTGGCTGGAAGGGTTGGACATTTTTAGCCACTCTAGCTACATGAGATGCCTATGTGTAGAAGGAATATTTTCGCTTTGCTGCAACCTTGTTGACCTGCTTCTATTGGATAGAAGGTGTGTAGGGAGAGGCTGTAGTGGTTATAGTGTCTTTTTGTTCCCCTTTTGAACATATTGTGAAGAAGCTGAATTTTGTAGTATGAGATACTAGCTTGCGACACTGTTTAGGTGGAACAATAGGTGGAACTACCTTTGGTATTTTGTAGAGATGACCCCCAAAAGTAACAATGACACTACGAGGTCGAGACTCATAAACAACATGGAATCTCCACATATATGGTTGTCCCAAGAGGACATCACAGACATTCAGTGGGGAGACATCACATAATACCTCATCCTTGAAGGGTTGGATTCCGTATGATAATCGACACTGTTGGCTGACACAGATATCTCATCCTTGGCGAAGCCACCTAATGTTGTATGGTTGCGGGTGTGGTGTTGTTGACAATCCCAATTGTTTGACGACCTCTACTGAGATGAGGTTATTATGCCTTCCTCTATCAACAATAAAATGCAGCAGGGTCCTCTTCACCCACATATGTGAATGAAAAAGGTGCTCCCCCTCTTCAGGATCTGTTGGTTCTTCTGGTTGAATTGCTGCGGTCGTGACAATAGCAGTGGGGTCTACGTCAATGATCTGTCCTTTACCAGTATTTTCAAAATCAGATTCTGAATCAGGGTTCGGCTCCTTGACTTTGATCTTGGCCACCAATGACTGTTTTGAGCGACATTCATCAGTGTTGTGCTAGGGGATTTTGTGGAAATCGCACCATTTTCCAGTGTCCTTCTTTGTGTTCTTGTGACCCTTCTTTCCTTGTGGCTTGGAGTGGTTTTCAGGAGACTGTTTGTTAGGCCCGTCTTTGTCATACTTTGGTTGTTGCAGATTTGCAGACTCGAACTCCAGTTTGTTCTGGTGCTTAAATTTCTTCTCGATTTTAACAACATATCGATAACCAACATCGAGTGATGAGATGTAGAGAAAATCCATTTCAGTCTGGATGTATCTGTGTAGAGCCCCATGGTATTTCATAACCAAATGTCATTCAGATTCTTTGATACCCAGTTTGGTGCATATGGTACAAAAGGTATTGATGAACTCCGAAACTGCTTGGCTCCTCTCTTGTCGCAGTGTGGTCCATCTCATGTACTGGTCCTCATATTTTCCAACAGGGTAATACTGTTCCTTTACTGCATCCACTAAAAAATCCCAAGTGGGCTCGACCCCATATATTCTAGACTCCTTTGTGGAACTTTTCTCCCTCTAAGTTTCCCACCAATGTTTGACATGAGGGAGAGCTTTAAGGAGTGAAAAGGTGATCTTTTCTCTGTCGGAAAAATTGTGAACAGAGAAATAACCTTCTAGTAGAGTTAACCATTTTTCTAGGGCTTCTACATCTATCTGTCCTTCAAATACAGGAATATCAAAATTAACGTGTACCTTCAAAGGAGAGGTGCCTCCAAAGTGGCTGCTTGATGAATATGCGTCTGTTGTTATTGACATGCATTGAAGGATGTGGGAAAAATTCTCCATCATTTCGTCCCTCTTTCACGTGAGAGCTTGCTCAAGCAACAGATTGATAGGATCGTCTCCTTAGTCGTTTTTATTTTCTTCCACCATTGAGGGTTTCTTGGGTGTGTAAGAGTGATTTTATTCAAGAGAGACAAGATCGAGACCCAAATTTCTATACTCGGACCTCTTCGGGTACATTCACTGAAAAAACGATCAAGAGAAGCCTTCTCTGATACCACTGATCCGGATTATTTTCGACACGAAATGAGAGCGGAGATATAATAAAGAAATGCACATAGATATCGCGGATATCCAATAATATAACAGAAATGTATGAGAGATGCAACCATAAACATAGAGATACAGTAATACACGATTTATATTAATGAAATAAATGTACAAAGACTGTAAAAATACAGAGTGAAAGACTCGCTAGAATGGTGGCAGCTTATCTCTGAGAAGAGATGTGACGGCTACTTGCATTCACAAGAAGATGATTACAATGAGTCTCTGAAGGAATTTTGACAATAAGCTGGAATGCCAAAAACCCTAGACATCCAAAAACCTAACCCTAGGATATGAAGCGCCAAAAGTCACGTGGGCCCCGTTTGGGTAAGATAGTACATCAACTTCCCAGGGTTGTAACTTTTGCATACGATCTTCGTTTTAGGCGTATGATAGCCTGTTGGAAAGGTATCGTCGAGGAAATTTATTTTGGGGGCTCAATTATGACTTTGACTATCATTGAGAAGCGTTATCTAAAAAAACCTTCATTTAGGCCCTCAAAATAGCCCCATAACTTAAAAACTGTTAAAAATAGTAAATTACCCAAATTGACAGAAAATTGTTTTGAGCCAGTTGGAAAAGGTGGGTGGCCACCGATATCCACCTGGATCAAAAGGGAAGGGAAAAAATCAGTTATTATTTTACTGTAATTCTTCGTTAGACGATATCTTGTGAATTGTTCATTTTATATCTGTGCAAGGCATGGAATAGAAGAAGAAAACTTAAAAATTATAGAAGAGGACATTTAATAGTAAATATCTATAAGATGGGATATCTAATGTGAGATTTTATAGTCACAAAGGATATATTATAAGATATTGTATAAGATGGGATATCTAAACGCCGAAAATGATAGAAGAGGATATTTTATAGTAAAATTATATAAGATGGGATATCTAAATCTTAGATTTTATAAGATGGGATATCTAAATGTTAGATTTTATAGTCATAAAGAATATCTTAAAATTATATTTTTCTTATATATAGGTCCACACAAAATCCCTTCCAACCTTCCACATAGAAGGAATGTAAGGCTAAACACTTAAAGCATACTCAAGGCACAGCCAATTAGCAAGACCTACCACTATTTTATATATAGCCCCATACAAAATCCCTTCCACATAAAAGGAAAGTAAGGCCAAACACTTAAGCATACTCAAGGAAAAGTCAGTTACCAAGAACTTCCACTCTCGTGTAACTACCCTAGACATTCTACAACAAAGGCCAGGGCTTGTGCTGGACCTAGGGTGATCATAAGACTCTTATTTGCATTGAATCTGCATGGTACATTAGGTATATTGAATATAAGGTACAATGCTATTGCAGTGAGACTTGTTTTAGTTTTACATCTTTGAATATCACGAGTTAAATCAGGAAAGGTAGATGACCTACCTCTTTACCCCAGGCGATGCTGGTTTCATAGCAGTAGCTAGCAACATTGAAGGCCTCATCTATAGCTGGTGAAGGAGAATATTGTGTTGAAAATAGTAATTACAAGTCGGTGAGATCTTCACGTCTTTGCCTATTTGTTAGTCAGTCAATTTGTTAGTATTTTTGTCAGTCAGTCAGTCTATCTGATAGTCAACAAAGGTAAAGCTACATGTTTATTCAAACTCAGTCTAAGTCAGTGGCAAGTAGGAGAGTTATAAATGGAACCGATATTTATCTTCTCGAGCTCAGTTAAGTAGTTGAAGAGTCGGTCATATTAATGGTAGTGTTTAATGTTGAGTCAGTATTACTTCTACAGGAAGTTTCAGTTGGAGTCCATGTAAGTACGAGTCTTTAGAGAGTTGAAACAGATGCAGAGCAAAAGCAAAGAGGTAGAGAGGAAGGATAAACAACAACAATTGAGGAGTCAAAGTAGTCTAAGAACAAGCTTTGTGTCTTTAAAGTCAGCAGAAGTCATTTGAGCCGAAGTTCATCTTAGTTATTGTATTTTGTATTCGCGCACTGCGCCGAAGTTATTAATATCAAACAATTCGTGTGTTGACAAGTTTTTGTTATATTTATGAGTTTATGTGCTAAGCATAGCATGGTGTTATTCGGCATCCATAAAACAATTAATTAAGTCTGTTTATTCACAGCGAACAAATCGTGCAATCTGTGCACTATGTGGTTGTCTTGAGAAATCTGTCGTGAAGCCTGTGTGGTGCACAATATTTGAAGCTGTGTTGCACAAAGTAGACTGCACACGAGGTCGATTCCTAGATCTGGTATCATATCAGGTTCTATAACAAGTTAATCAGAGAAGTAACTCTGTTGGAAAGGAAATATGGATTCTACTTAAAATCTACAACCTCCCACTTTTACAGGCAAGAATTATGAGATGTGGTCCTTGACCATGAAGGCGTTGTTCTGAAGTCAAGATGTACGGGAGATAGTTGAAAATGGTTATGTGGATCCAGTAGATCAAGCAACATACAATGCCCTCACACAAGATGAGAATGATGCCTTGAAAGATCAAAGAAATGGATCATCCTTCTTGTTTCATATGGTTATTTTCATTAGGTTTCCAAAGGGATCATCCTTGATACCTCTATAAAAAAAATTGTGGAAATTGTACAAAGCCACATTCTCTTTTAGAAAGTCAATAAAAAAGCACATAGTGTGTTGAATGGCCTTGGAATTGTTCACAAACATATCTCAATCAAGATTGAGTATGAAAGTTGAGTTTGTCATCATTGCGGACACTCTTCCCTGAAAGAGATATCATTGTCATTATCAGTATAGATTCAACAACTATAAAGATCATTCATTGCACTCAGAAAAGAGAGGGGCTCTAGAGAGAGATTTACACTATTTTTTATTGCACTCTATTTCAGAGAAAAGATTAAGGTCACTCTCGTCTTTTATCCCTTTTGTACTTCATAGAAAGACAAGGGTAATGTCAAATTTGTTAAAAGTAGAATTACCATAACATTCATTGCGCCAGCTTTGTAATGGTGATCAACTTTGGGGTGTTTTTCTTATGCAATATACACTACATGAGGCAGAATATCTTGTTCAACTCCATTGTTTTCATAGAGAACCTGTACATAAATATTACTTCCATAAAAACAAAAAACGAAGATAAAACAAATTATTTGTCCATTTAAACTTGGAAATAAGGGGATGAAAAATATTAAAAGAGAAAAAAGTTTGTTTATTTTGCAAAATAAGGAGAAATTAGGATAATAAATGGTTTTCTGATTCTTTATATGCTACCAAAAATGCTACAAGATTTTTGAACATTCATAAAGTTTTAAAAATATATATTTTTTATTGTAACAGCTCCTGTAGTATAAATTTCATCACTTTGAGTACACTCGGGTGGTTGCGACTGTCTGAACTTCTATGAGCGAAACCATCGGCACCATCCTGACATATGGAGTCTAATGGGACTTCCTGTGTCTTGGATGCTTTCATAATCCTCGTCTTCAAACCCTTATATTCATCCTAGAAAATGCAAAATTAATGTTAAAACACTTCATAATTCTATGAAAAATTAACTATGTACCACTTGCATGAACATCACATAATACCTTCATCTCCTGCCATTCTCGGAACAAATTCAGATCATAAATCTTGCTATGTTGGGGACTTTGTTTGGAGAAATACATAAATGGCGCCCTTGTCTCTATATCGAACTTTATGCAAAATGGTACCCAGTTTTGGCAAATCTTAAGGTCTCTACCACAGAGTAGAACGCGATAGGAGAAGCACCGTCGTTTGAAATATAGCATGCAAATTTTTGAACTGGATAATCGATTGCAAGTACTGAAAGAACGGTGTTGGCAGTGATTATGGCAGGCTTCTTGAAAGGATCTCCTGTGGTGATAATTATGTCCACAACAGGAAGCTTTGAAGAAAATTCTCCACTATATCTGAAGCAAATTTTATTCTTGACATTCCGTCAACATCAAGAAGTTTACATGGCATCGCTATTCTTCTAGATGGTAATCAAAATCTCGTAGTTGAGGTTGATAGTTCAGATGGTCCATACTTCACTTCACCATTATTTGGTATCCACAACTTACCAGGACCATTGATATAGTGTATATTTGTTTTGTCTTCATGACGAGAAATGGAATCTGAGCATTGAATATTCAAAGAGCACATGTTTATGTCGATAGGGTATGTAGAGTATAGGGACGAGATGCAGTTCATCTGTGTCTAGGTTTGGGATTCAATGACTATTAAATTCTATTAAAAATAAAATTTTTGGGTATTTTAAAATTTCATTTTCATTTGTGAGTCATTCCATGAACGAAATTAAGTCATATCTATTTTTTTTAATTGAAGTTTGAATTGCAGAAATTTGATCTGGAATATCTACCATATTATTTTATGGGTTTTTTCCAAGTTACTACTCCTCCCAGGTATGCTCGGGAATAAGGGAGATTTGTTTAATAAATGAAATTGATAGAGATTTTTTTTTTCCGAAATTGAAGATTGAAATGTAAAATTTTGAATTTCAATCTCTACCATATTATTTTAGAGGCTTTTTCCAAGTGGACAAGTTTGATGAATGGTACTAGTACTTTATGTTAGAAATATTAATTAATTGACAATGGGCACAATTAATCATCTTTTAATCTGAAATTCTAATCTTATGGCTAACAATTAAAGATGCTGGCATATTCTTAGTCGTACTCTCTAATCAATGGATGAAATTTAATGCTCATAACTTCCTTGCATTTCTGAATACTTCCGTTACCTTGTTTACTTTTTCACATTTACTTAATATGATTAAGAAATTACTTCTCTAACCATTGATTGACAGGTTAATTGATTAAAAAAAAGTAATATGTATAAAACTTTGCATTGCCACGTTCCTTGAGATTAAGCGATTGTAGTTGGACGAGTGGTAGCTACGGCAGTGGTAGCTGGACACAGTGGAAGCTGGGCGTCGTTTCAACTAACACACGACATTTCAGTGGCCGATACCTTTCGGCGTTCTCCAGCCGTGAGTCGGCTGTGCTAGTTAAAGGTAGTGAGATTTACGCTTACGTCAACTCCACTGTCACGGGAAAGTAGAGACGTTGCACATTCAAACACAACAAGCATGAATGTTAGGAGGAGGGCTATTAATGAGCCGATTTAGCATCTAATAGTTTATATATGTCTGAGTCTGCATGTAGTCAAAATATATAGACATATACAGAGAGAATATAGTAGAGAGTTAGCAATAGCAGCAACTATGAAGGTAGATGAAGATGTTTGAAAGCACAAGCTTTGTGTTTCTGGAAGTATGTGGAAGTTGTTGGAGCTGTGTAACCATGCGGAGGGTCCAAGTTCATAATATATTAAGTATTTGTGTGTTGATGTATTTATGAGTTACTTCGTAAATATATTCTCTCTGTTTCTACAGAAGATTAAGTAAGTTTTCAAGTTGTTCAATCTACATTACATGTGTGTTTATGTGTTGAGAGTAGCACAATATCAAGAAATTGTTTTATAAGTGTTATCATCACAATGCGTAGTCTAACAATTGCGCAGTAAGTCTTGAGAGCTCAAGGACAAAGAATTTCACTATGTGGTCTTTGCAACTGCGTTGCCCAGATTTTTTCTGCGCACTGCAGATCCGAGATTTGGTATCAGAGCAGGTTTATTAGAGCAATTTTTATCAGAGTAATTTTTAAAGAGAAACAACTCTGTTGTAAGGAGAAACCATGGCTTCTACGTCAAATATACAACCTCCCAATTTTACAGGAAAAAATTATGAGTTATGGTCCTTGACCATGAAGGCATTATTTCGGGGTCAAGATGTATGGGAGATAGTAAAAAATGACTATGTAGAACCAACAGATGAGGCAATGTACAATGATCTCACACAAGCTGGGAAGGATGCTTTGAAAGATCAAAGAAAGAAGGATGGAAAGACAATGTTTTATATACATCAAGCCATGCATGAGAGCATACTCCCAAGAGTTTCATCAACAAATAAAGCCAAGGAAGCATGAGACATATTACAAACGTCTTATCAAGGTATGGATAAAGTCAAGACTTCAAAATTACAAATTCTTAGAAGATATTTTGAAACTTTTTCAATGAAAGACATGGATTCAATAAAAAAAATTTACACCCATGTTATTGGCCTGATAAATTAGATTAAGTCTCATGGAGAAACCATAGAAGACATGAAGGTTGTTAAGAAGGTACTTAGGAGTCTTCCTCCTAAATTTGATACACTTGTTGTGACCTTAGAAGAGAACAAAGACCTGAGTCAGTTTAGTTTAGATGAGATGCAAGTCTCCCTCATTAATTATGAACACACATTAAATAGGTCAAATATGTCATTAGAGAATGCATTTTTTGTTTAGTTATCTATAAGCCATTGAAGAGGAAGGGGGAGAGTTAACTCTAGAGGAAGAGGAAGGAGTTTTGCTAGAGGTGGATGTAGTAGTAGTCCTGGAAATACTGGTAGAAGAGGTCAAAATACAAATAACAGTCATCCAAGTACTCCGAGATTTGATAAATCAAAGATTCAGTTCCATTATTGTAAAAAGTATGGACATTATGCATATGAGTGCAGAAAGAGAAAATATAATCAGAACAAGCAAGGTCAATATAAGTCACACAATGCAAATAGTCACTCGAGTCCTATGTTTATGGGGTGTGTTGAAAACATGCCCATAATTTCCCCAGTTTAATGCAATGTTGCTCAAGAAAGTCCATGTGACATATGGTATCTAGATTCAGGGTGCAGTAATCACATGACAGGAAAATTAGAATTATTTTCTAGTTTGGATAAGTCAGTTCAAACTAAAGTTACACTTGGAACAAATATCTAAGTCACTCTCTAAGGAACACATATCTAAGTCACTCTCTAAGTCTCAGATCGACGAATCAGGTGAACTTCGACCTCTAGGCCTTCGAAAGTTTTCGAAGCATCAAACTTCAAATCCTACAGAGTGGCTCTCATCCGGAGTTAACGATCCACTGACATGCGTCCCAATTGATGGATGGTTCAAATCTCCTTCAACTCCCTACCACTTCGGGATTCGTTGACCTTCTACACCTGCTTCCTTCTGGTACGTTAAACCTCTAGAGTACAGGATCTGGTGCGACGTGTCTCTTGGCGCCAACGACTAGTATGAACTTCGAAGCTTAGTGACTCACCATGCCTCGAACTCCTCGTAGCATCCAATCTCCAGACTAAAGGATATGTCGCCACACGTCCTTTATGGTGGACGATCGAGATCTACTTTGACCGTTGGGACTTCGAGAGTTTGTCTCACTCCTCGACTGGAATCTCTCGGAGTTGGTCAATGACGGGCTGACCATGGCCTAGATCTGACGATCCAGATCTAACCGCATAGACCACAAGATCGACGACTCACAACTTCTTCTCAGGGTCCCACTGTTGTTCCACGCTTGGAAATACCACCACTCGAGATGTGGATCCCCACATTCTCTTGACATGACACACACCTTTCCATGATCGAATGGTCGAGAGGGGTCCTAAAGGATCCATAGAACCACAGTCCACATTACTTCGCGACTCCGAACTTCATGGGTTTTGACGTTACAACACCCTTTTCCTCCTGAAGCGGTCAATGCCGGACTAACTTCGTGGTATATCCGACGGTTGGGATAACTCCTGAATTCCCTCAGATCTACGGTCCAAATTAACCATCTGGACTTCGGGACCTCGGAGGATTCACCTTATTAACAATGAACATGCCTCATTCACTGGACCCACGAAGTCCAAAGGACTCGGGGAATTAATGCTCGTGTTCCTTTTCTCGATCCAACGATCGTGAAGGACTTTGGCTCCTCCAAACTAATCTCATCCGTTCGTCTTTCCAATGAAAGGATCTTCACTTTCAAAACTTGAAGCTCGCTATCCTTCTAGAGCTTCTTCAACTATGAAATATGTAGGAGTTTACGCTATTTAACCTAAACTTATCACTTAGAAGAATATTTCACACACCCCTTGTGCTTATTCATCAGATCTTATAACTTAAGGGGGGGGTTCTCGATCTCTTCCCGCCTTGCAGAGGCTCTATGCACACATGCACTACCTCTCTTGAGCTTGATCGACCCCTTCCTTTAGAACAATTGGGAGTGTCGGCATGAACATGTGAGGCTATGCCCAAAGTCAACAATTTCACAGTTCATTTATTTTAATTTGAGCCACCATAGGGCTCAGGCATTTACGTGTACAGGCCAGAGAGTTTCTTATTTTATTAAATACATAATTAGGTAGAATTGAAGGGATACCATATAACCATTAAGAAAACATGTCCATCCCTGCAATATTCATAGGATATTCAACTTTAATTCACAGTTATTGCTTAAATACACAGGATATGAGAATATTTATATATTACAGGTTGTAGCCAACTAACGGACTGTGGGTGTTTGTCCTTCCACACAACCATAGGATCAGAGACATTCATTCTTAGTGCTCTATCCACCCCCATGCCAAGCCATGATATCACCAGGGAATTTATGCCAATTCTCATCGATCCTTTCTCTTTCGCATCTTTTGCGAGGTTTATCAGATGCTTCTTCAACATCAAGCTCACGAGCTTCTATTCATTTCTCATTTTCTGCATACTCTCAGAGATCTCTCTCTCTGTCACGATATTGATGAGGTTTTTCATATAATTTCTCCACATAAATCTCATGGCCTTCGACTCATTCTATGCTCAAGTGTTCCTCGCATTCTCCACTCCTCTCTTTACATTCTCTTGCATGCCTTGCATGCACCTCCCTCCTGTCCCGTTTCCTACTGTCAGAAGGAAACCTGGGTCAGTATGGATATGTTGGACTCTGTGGTACATCGGGTAGACCTTTTGCAGCTAGACCATGCTTCCATTCATGGGGGTGGTTGAGGGTTCAACCACCGGTCCTTTTCTTATTAACCGTTCTTTTATTGTGTTCGCATTCTTTCCTCTAGTGATATCATGGCTAGTAATTTCAAGGCTTCATCCCCACAATCACTTATTAACAATTAAACAATAATACATTTACAATGTTCCCATGCCACAACATGGTAATCCTAATTAATGATTAATTATAAGTTTGGGGGAAACATGTGTGTTACAATATACTGTCAAAATCAAGCATACATTTATGCACCAGAACAAAGGGGATTTTTTGTCTACAAATATGATACAACCAAAGCATGGTAAGGACAACTCTAACCAACAATCTCCAGACAACCAGTCCAAGACACATAATAAGAAGGGTAAAGTAAAGATGAAGAATGATACTAGGAAGTGGTGTGACTTCCACAAAATCCCCTGGCGCAACACCGATGAATGCCGTTCGAAACAGTCATTGGTGGACAAGGTCAAAGACACGAATATTAACACTGATTTAGAATCTGATCCATAAAATATTGAAAATATACATATCATCGATGTAGACCCCAGTGCCACTGTCGCGACCACCACATGTCAACCAGAATAATAAGTAGACCCTGAAGAGGGGGAGCGCCTCTTCCATTCATAGATGTGGGTGAAGGGGACCCCGGTGCATTTCATTGTTGATAATGGCAGCCAGAAGAAACTCATCTCAACTAAGTTCGTCAAACAGTTGGGGTTGTCGACAACACCACACTTGCAACCATACAATATCGGTTGGCTTCACCAAGGATGTGATCTCCGTGTCAACCAACAGTGTCGCCTATCCTATGGCATCCAACCCTTCAAGGATGAGGTAATATGTGATGTTTCCCCTCTTGATATATGTGTTATGGTTTTGGGAAAACCATATATGTGGAGATATCATGTTGTCTACAAGTCTAGACCGCGTTTCATTATTACTTTGGGAGGTCAACTCTATAGGATACCAGAGGTAGTTCCAACTACTGCTCCACCAAAACAGTGTTGCAAGGTAATCTCTTATACTGCGAAATTCATCCTCTTCAAAGTCTATTCAAAGGATGCACAGAAGACCCCTACAACAACTGGAGCCACAACACCTTCTATCCAACAAAAACATATTGTTTCTTCACCTACAATGGTGCCTACACAATGCCCCGTCAAACCTAGAGACAAAATATTGGGGGAGCATATTCAACCCTCCCAACATATTCAACCTAGGATGGTGACAGTCTTCCATAGACCAAGCATCATAACTTCTCCAACAAAGCATGCAACTCACCAAGATTCAAATTCAGAAAATGATTTCCTCTCTTCCTTGGGAACTCAATGCAATGGAGACCATTTCTTCCTAAGGGGGGAGGATTGATCCAGGTTGATATTGGTGGACACCCACCTATTCCAACTAGCTCCTTTTGTCATTTTTTAGTTCAACACGTTCTTTTGTACTTCCTTGTAATTGTGGGTTCTACACTGTCGGGGCTATATGAATCCATACACATCTTCCATGTGGATACTTGTGGCCTCCCACCTAATCCAACTAGCTTATTTTGTATGTTTTCATGTCAGCACATCTTGTTGTACTTCCAGGGTCGTTTTGTGCCCCTAAACAATGTTATTTTGGCTCACCATAGTCAAACTGTAGACGAAGTCAGATATTGACGATGTAATGCATAGTTCTCGAAAATACCTTTTCAACGTGCTATCACGTGCCTAAAACGGAGTTTGTATGCAAAATTTACGTCCCTAGGAAGTTGAGGTACCAAATTACACCAACTAACCCATAGGGCCCACATGACTTTTGGCATTTCACCTTCTAGGGTTAGGTTTTTGGCATTAATGTTTAACATAAAAAGGCCTTCAGAGCCTCATTGTTATCATCTTCTTGCGAATGAGAGTAGCCGTCAAATCTCTTCTCCGAGATAAAGCTTCCACCATTCTAGCAAGTTTTGCACTCAGTATTTTTACAGTCTCTTACAATTATTTCATTAATAGAAATCAAGTATTGTTGTATTTCTCTGTTTCTGGCAATTTTCATGAGTGTTTCATCGTAATATCTCTTCTTTCATTTTGTTCCAAACATAATGCAGATCATTTTTCATAGAGAACCTGTACATAAATATTACTTCCATAAAACGAAGATAAAAAGAAGAAAAAACAAATTATTTGTCCATTTAAATTTGGAAATAAGGGGATGGAAAATATTAAAAGAGAAAAAAGTTTGTTTATTTTTCACAATAAGGAGAAATTAGGATAATAAATGGTTTTTTGATTCTTTATGTGCTACCAAAAATGCTACAAGGTTTTTGAACATTCATAAAGTTAAAAAAAAAATAGTTTTTATTGTAACAATGAGTCCTCTAGTGTAAATTTCATCACTTTGACTACACTCGGATGGTTGCGACAGTCTAAACTTCTATGAGCGAAACCATCGACACGATCCTGACATATGGAGTCAAATGGGACTTCCCGTGTCTTATATTCTTTCATAATCCTCGTCTTCAAACCCTCATATTCATCCTAAAAAATGCTAAATTAATGTTAAAACACTTCATAATTATATGAAAAATTAACTTTGTACCACTCAAATGAACATCACATAATACCTTCATCTCCTGCCATTCTCGGAGAAAATTTGGATAATAAATATTGCTATGTTGGGGACTTCGTCTAGAGAAATACATAAATGACTCCCTTGTCTCTATATCTAACTTCTTGCAAAATGGTACCCAATTTTTGGCAAACCTTAACGTTTCTACCACAGAGTAGAATGTGATGGGAGAAACACCATCGTCTAAGATATAGAATGCGAATTTTTCGACTTGATAATTGATTGCAAGTACTGAAAGAAGGGTGTTGGCATTGATTATGGCAAGCTTCTTGAAAGGATCTGTTGTGGTGATAATTATGTCCACAACAGTAAGATTTGAAGCATATTCTCCATTATATCTGGAACATAAAGGAAAAAAATGTTAATGTTTATGCCGTTATTATAGTTCTTTGCATTTCAATAGATAAGAGCAACATAAGAACAAGATCACTGAGAAATACACATTCACAAGAGACACAACATTTATCCTGGGAAACCCTCTAGGGGAAGAAAACCCAGCAAAAACTTCCTTATCATAAATTTCCAATACAATGCCAAGATATAACTCAAACCAATATAGATAGTCCTCTCCAAAAGATGTGCCACTCTTCTTCCTCTCTTCTTTTCCGGTAACAGATCAGAACTTGTCTCTTAAACTGAGCAAGTGAGTTATGTCCAAATGAGGCGCTAGTCTCCTTTATTTATACAAGTTATGGCACGTGTGAAGTGTCTCTTTACTGGCAGGGCCGACTTCTTACTCTGGGTGGGTAAACCCACCTTTATTATATTTCTGGGTCTCAATAATAACTGTTGGGGCCGACTTCTTATTCTGCCTATTATAATTGTCTGTTGACCAATCCGAAAAAGGGGATTTGATCCTAATACAATTACCGACATGATTAATCTACAATGGGGATTAATCCTATGAATAAAATAACAATAATCATAAGAATACTCTTTGCAGTTACATTATTTCAACACTTCCCCTTAACAATAAGGGTATTCTTCAACAACATTAGGCGAGAGAGGTCTGCATCATCAGTGGCATCAGGAGAACAATATCGTCAATATCATCTTGGAAAATTGGCTTCCATATTTATGAGTCATCGAAAGTTTTCTTCATCGGTAGCATCATCATTCTCGAAAGAATGCCATCATCATCTGCATCAAATATGTATCAGGAAAATGATACCTCATCACAGCACTAGGTTGGCACATCACAATACTACACTGGCTCAATGTCACAACTGTTAGACTGGTAGCTCAGTGTCAGTCACATCTTGTTTTACGTCTAACAACGAGGTAAGAAGCAATGAATCATCTTGCTTTACGTCTAACAACTAGGTCAAAAGCAAGGAACACATCAACATCTTGCTTTACGTCTAACAACGAGGTCAGAAGAAAGGAATCATCTTTATTTACGTCTAACAACTAGGTCATGAGCAAGGAACACATCAACATATTGCTTTACATATAACAACGAGTTCAGAAGCAAGGAATCATCTTGCTTTACATCTAACAACTAGGTCAGAAGCAAGGAACATACATCGTCATGCTTTACGTCTAACAACTAGGTCAAAAGCAATGACTCATCTTGATTTACGTCTAACAGCGAGGTCAGAAGCAAGGAACACACATCGTCATGCTTTATGTCTAACAACGAGGTCAGAAGCAATGACTCATCTTGCTTTACATCTAACAACGAGGTCAGAAGCAAGGAACACACATCGTCATGCTTTACGTCTAAGAACGAGGTCAGAAGCAATGACTCATCTTGCTTTACGTCTAACAATGAGGTCAGAAGCAAGGAACACACATCATCATGCTTTACGTCTAACAGCAAGGTCAGAAGCAATGACTCATCTTGCTTTACGTCTAACAGCGAGGTTAGAAGCAAGGAACACACATCGGCATGCTTTACGTCTAACAGCGAGGTCAGAAGAAATGACTCATCTTGCTTTACATGTAACAGCTAGGTCAGAAGCAAGGAATTATATATACTCCCCCTTTCAGGGAGGGTCCTTTTGAACTATACCAAGCTTATCTCAAAAGTGTTCAAACTTTACACGAGATAGAGGTTTGGTCAACACATCAACAACCTGTTCATCCATGCTAATGTATTGGAGCTTCAAGACTCCTCTCTGTACCATGTCGCGGATGAAATGATAACAGATCTCTATGTGCTTTGACCTATCATGGAATACATGATTCTCTGTCATCTTTATGCAGCTCTAGTTGTCACATAGGATCGTGGTTTCTTCCATCTCCAAGTCAAATAGGCCAGTCGACAACTTTCTAAGCCATATAGATTCCCATCTAGAAGAACATGCGGCAATGTACTTTGCTTCCGCTGTGCTGAGAGAAATATTGGATTTCTTCCTACTCTGCCACGAGATCATGGCTGAAACCAAACTAAAACAACATTCGGAAGTGATTTTTATGTCACCAATGCTTCCTGCCCAATCTGAATCAGTTTATCCACTCAGTGTGAAGTCATGATCTCCATCATAGCTGAGACCATAATCCATTGTACCTTTAAGGTACCTCATCACATGTTTTTCATCCATTAGGTGAACACGTCTGGGCTCTATCAGAAACTGACTCAAGGTGTTCATTGAAAAATAGATGTTTGGTCTGGTGTTCGTCAGGTACATTAGTGATCCAATAATCTGTCTGTACAGTGTGGCATCTATCAAGTCTGATGAAATATCGACCAGCAACTTCAGCTTCGTTTCCATGGGTGTATTCATGGACTTACATTCTAGCATGTCAAATCTCTTTAAGATTTCAACTGTGTACTTCCCTTGGTTAATGAAGATCCTCTCAAGACTCTGTCATACCTCAAGACCTAAGAAATAATGCATTAGGCCAAGGTCTTTCATTTAAATTTTTGAGGCAAGTCCCTTTTTACATTCAGCGATGAGATTTTCTTCTCCAGTTAAGAACAAGTCATCCACATACAATAGTAATATTAATGGTTCATTATCCATAATTTTGAAGTAGATATTTGAGTCTACTTTACTCTTGGTAAAGCCTAATCTCGTCAAGAAACTATCTATACGGCCATACCAAGCTCTGGGAGCTTGCTTCAATCTGTATAAGGCTTTCTTCAATCTGCAGACATGAGACTTCATGTCTTCAACCTCAAATCCTTGGGGTTGCTCTATATACACTTCCTCTTCGATAACACCATTCAGGAAAGCAAACTTCACGTCCATCTAGTGCAGCTTCCATTTCATCTTAGTTGCAAGATCTATAATGGTTCTGATCAAAGTGTATCTAGCCACAAGAGCAAATGTCTCTTCATAGTCAATGCCTTCCTTCTGGGAAAATCCACGAGCGACAAATCTTGCTTTATATTTCTCAATACTTCCATCAGCAGCATGTTTTATTTTGAAGAGCCATTTTGATGATACCACATTCTTACTTTTTGGTCTGGGAACTATTTCCCATAC
>ML780472.1:28945-57940 GCA_009831015.1 Picea engelmannii
GATGAAATGATAACAGATCTCTATGTGCTTTGACCTATCATGGAATACAGGATTCTCTGTCATCTTTATGCAACTCTGGTTGTCACATAGGATCGTGGTTGCTTCCATCTCCAAGTCAAATAGGCTAGTCAACAACTTTCTAAGCCATATAGATTCCCAGCTAGAAGAACATGCGGCAATGTACTTTGCTTTCGCTGTGCTGAGAGCAATACTGGATTGCTTCCTACTCTGCCACGAGATCATGGCTGATACCAAACTGAAACAACATTCGGAAGTGATTTTTATGTCACCAATGCTTCCTACCCAATCTGAATCAGTGTATCCACTTAGTGTGAAGTCATGATCTCCATCATAGCTGAGACCATAATCCATTGTACCTTTAAGGTACCTCATCACATGTTTTTCATCCATTAGGTGAACACGTCTGGGCTCTATTAGAAACTGACTCAAGGTGTTCATTGAAAAATAGATGTCTGGTCTGGTGTTCGTCAGGTACATTAGTGATCCAATAATATGTCTGTATAGTGTGGCATCTATCAAGTCTGACGAAATATCGACCAACAGCTTCAGCTTCGTTTCCATGGGTGTATTCATGGACTTACATTCTAGCATGTCAAATATCTTTAAGATTTCAACTGTGTACTTCCCTTGGTTAAGGAAGATCCTCTCAGGACTCTGTCATACCTCAAGACCTAAGAAATAATGCATTAGGCCAAGGTCTTTCATTTAAATTTTCTAGGCAAGTCCCTTTTTACATTCAACGATGATATTTTCTTCTCCAATTAAGAACAAGTCATCCACATACAGTAGTAATATTAATGGTTCATTATCCATAATTTTTAAGTAGAGATTTGAGTCTACTTTACTCTTGGTAAAGCCTAAGCTCGTCAAGAAACTGTCTATATGGCCATACCAAGCTCTGGGAGCTTGCTTCAATCTGTATAAGGCTTTCTTCAATCTGCAAACATGAGACTTCCTGTCTTCAACCTCAAATCCTTGGGGTTGCTCTATATACACTTCCTCTTCGATAACACCATTCAGGAAAGCTATCTTCACGTCCATCTAGTGCAGCTTCCATTTCATCTTAGTTGCAATATCTATAATGGTTCTTATCGAAGTGTATCTGGCCACAGGAGTGAATGTCTCTTCATAGTCAATGCCTTCCTTCTGGGAAAATCCACGAGCGACAAATCTTGCTTTATATTTCTCAATACTTCCATCAACAACATGTTTTATTTTGAAGAGCCATTTTGATGATACCACATTCTTACTTTTTGGTCTGGGAACTATTTCCCATACATGATTTTATTATGGATTGGTATTCCTCTGTCATGGCATCTGCCCATTCCTTCTTTTGAATGGCTTCTTCAAAGCATGTAGGTTCTTCATCAAGTAGATTTCACATCAAAGCTGTGTAACTGGAGAATGGCTTTGGTCTTTTCACCTATCTTGTGGTTCCTTATGGAACACCACACTTCTCTCCATCTTGTATAATCTCTCTTGCCCAAGTAGGCTTTCCTTTATGGGTGAATTTAATTTGAGGAGGTTCTTGAACTTCTAATATATCGTGGTCTTTAGGAGTCTCCTCATCAGGGGAAGTTACGACTTCCCTTATAGGTTCTGCAGCTCTAGGAACTTCCTTCATGGATTCTATAGTCCTGGGATTTTCAGGTTCCTCTTCATGCATATCTTCAAGCTAGCATCTTCTTGATTTCTTAAGTGATGCTTCTTCATCAAAGGTCACATCTCGGCTGATTTCAATATGGCAGTGACCAGTTATGTAGATTCTGAAGGCCTTGGAGACCTCACAGTATCCCACAAATATTCCCTTCTTTCCAGAGGGTTCCATCTTGTTTCTTTTCTCTTTTGGTATATGAATAAACACTGGAAAACCAAATATTTTTGAAATGGATTATGTCTGGCTTCTTTCTGGTGAACATCTCTTCTGGTGTCTTGAGCCCAAGTGCGCTATGGGATAATCGGTTCTGCACATAAACAACTTCCATTGCTTCTTCTGCCCATAAGCACATAGGAAGATCTCGATCTTCACAGCTTCCAGCATGATTCTATTCTTTCGTTCAGCTACACCATTCTATTGGGGATCTTGATCCCAACATCTTTGAAGATATTCATGAACTCTTTTGAGGTATATTATCCTCCATTATCTGACCTGATTATATTAATCTTCCTTACAGAAAGATTTTCTATCAAGGCTTTGAATTCCCTGATCTTCCTGAACACTTCAAATATATCTAGGTCTTACGAGAATAATCATCAATGAATGATACATAGTATACATACCCATTAATGGAGGACGATGGCATTGGGCCACACACGTCTGAATGAATGAGTTCCAGTACTCCTTCTTCTTTGTTGTCCCTCTTTGGAAAAGGGTTCTTGATATTCTTCCCTTGCGCACATCCATTGCATACACCTTCATGGTCACCTTTGAGTTGTGGTAAACTTGTGATCGCTTTGCATATGTATGATAGCACTTGGTAGTTGAAGTGAGCTAATCTTCTATGCCAAGATTCTTCAATGGCATGGGTCATGGCAGCTTCTGAGTGACCCTTTAGCTTATGCAAGCCACCTTCTTCTCTTCCGATGATGATTGCTTCATTTATGGTCTCTTCTTTAGCACGTTGCCTTCTGCAACCTTCACCATAGCTTCCTCAGGGTTATTACATGTGACCTGGAGCAAGGTCAACAAAACAACAAGCAAGAGTAATATCCCTCTAAAAATATAAAGAAATAGCACGAACAATCATCACAGTAGCTCCTTTAGAGCTATCACTTATAATTTATCTGAAGCAAAGATTAAAAGTAACGAATACAATACAAAATGAGGTCAACACTCTTATAGTGTTGTGACCAAGCATTCTTCCATGGAAACCTGAAACTAACACACAAGGTTTCTCCTAGAGGAGATGTTAGTTGTATCAGGAAAAGTATATACCTATATGTGCTCACATGCCATCAGGGATAATACTTTACAAAGAATTCTATCTCAACTATAGTCATCAATTTGCCATGTGTACCTTTGAATCTTATCAACTTGATTTAATAAAAAATGGAGCCTTGTCTTCAAGAATGAGTGCTTGCTTTTCTTCTAGGTCTTCTTCACTCAAGTGACGAGTTCTTTCTTCAACCTGTCTTCTGTACTAAGACAATACATTATCTCGACAAAAGGTTAGGTTAGAGGATAAGCTCTATGATCAACTTTTAATCCTTCTAATAATTTTATCACAGCTTCAACATGGAACACTAATAATGTCATAACAAATAGATGCATATCAGAATAATCACACCTGGGTTGCATCATTCCTCTGAATGTGTTGGCTCTTGAGATCCTTCTGGATCTGTGACAAGAGATCCCTTCTCCCGCAAATACTCTTTAGGGTTTAACCATTAAACATATGTGAGTACATACCTCTGATGACATTTGCAGGTAGTGGCTCCATCAGGTAGCAGCGGTAATCATTACCAACTCTTGAGAAAACTTCAATGGTGATTGAAATTGGTCTTACAGCTGTAACTGCAATTGTAACTGCTTCTGAAACTGCAACTGCAACTTAGGGTTTTATGAGGAAACCCTAATTTTTCAAAATTCAAATTTTGAAATTCTGATCGAGGGAGTAGATGCACTGGACTGAGGCGAGTATGTTGGTGAAGTCAGAATTTTGAAAATCCAACTTTTACCCCCTCAAACTTGATCTACGGATTTCTGGACTGGTGCTTCTGGTACTCTGGTACTTCTGGTACTCTGGTACTCTCGTTTTCTAGTTTTCTGGTACTTTGTGAAACTAGGGTTTCACTTTCCGGGAGATCTATCCACTGAAAAGGTGTGCTCAAGGTGCTAAAATTATCCTTAGGGGAGGGTGAAACTTTGTAGGTAGTTTTGGAGCTGAAAAGATTCACTTTTGAAAAACCCTAATTTTTGGGTACGGTAACAGTGACGTTTTTATTCTTGCGAAATATGCTTCCTTTAGGGTGGCTCTGATACCATGTTAATGTTTATGACATTATTATAGTTCTTTTCATTTCAATAGATAAGAGAAACATAAGAACAAGATCACTGAGAAATACACATTCACAAGAGACACAACATTTATCCTGGGAAACCCTCTAGGGAAAGAAAACCTAGCAAAAACTTCCTTATCATAAATTGCCAATACAATGTAAAGATATAACTCAAACCAATATAGACAGTCCTCTGCAAAAGATGCATCAATCTTCTTCCTCTCTCCTTTTCCGGTAACAGATCAGAACTTGTCTCTCAAACTGAGCAAGTGAGTTATGTCCAAATGAGGCGCTAGCCTCCTTTATTTATACAAGTTCTGGCACATGTGAAGTGTCTCTTCACTGGCAGGGCCGACTTCTTACTCTGGGTGGGTAAACCCACCTTTATTATATTTCTGGGTCTCAATAATAACTGTTGGGGCCGACTTCTTATTATGCCTATTATAATTGTCTGTTGACCAATCCGCAAAAGGGGATTTGGTCCTAATACAATTATCGACATGATTAATCCACAATGGGGATTAATCCTATGAACAAAATAACAATAATCATAAGAATAATCTTTGCAGTTACATTATTTCAACAAAAAACACATGTAAACAATCCATATCACACAATATAATGATAGAAAAAATGAAGCTGTATTTTACAAGAATATCAAACACATCGTGCTCATGCCATTCACCAGTGTGAAAGTCTCTCTAGGTATGTTTTATAGTCAACAAATAGCCATCTCATGTTGCATTCAAGAATTCACTGTAAAGCAAAACAAATCTCACAGGCAAAGGCTAGAATCCAAATCCTATATGATTCATCAAGGGGATTCAACCGATGATAACCCAAGAAGGATAGCATGAGCACCAAGTGAATGCAAGAATAAACTCAATATCATTTGGGCTTCTCTACAATTTTTTCATACAAAGGAGGAGGATTAATGGAAATCATTTGGTTCTCCATTCTCATAACTCGACTTCTATCTACATACACCAACCAATATAAGCATCGAAATTAAAAGGCTAAATTTGATTCTCGACATTGTCCCCAATTGATTTATATAGGAATTCTAATTAAATTAAATCCTTATATGCACTTGCACCACTATAATGCTTCTAGAAAAAAATGGATCCTACATCATAATATATGTTTATGTAATCTTTCTCAATCTCAAATAAATGACAAACTTACTTTTTTGGATAAAAAAACACTAAACACTAAATAAACACTAGATCAAAACCTAGGTAACTAATAAGACCTCCATTATTTATAAGTCTCCCCCTTAATGGAGAAAGGGTTGAATTTCACACCTAACGTCTTCCTAAACACTTCAAATTTAATCTTCCCAAGAGACTTTGTAAAAATATCAGCAACACTATCACTAGTATTACAATACATTAAAGAAACATCATTAGACTGCATCTTTTCTCGAACAAAATAAAATTGAGCATCAACATGCGTTGTCCTTGAATGATAAATTGGATTATTCGCCAACTTGATTGAGCTCTGGTTATCACATTTGATTATCGTAGCTTTCATTTGTTCTTCTCCAACATCTTGAAGAAGTCTTCTCAACCAAACAACTTCACAAGTTGTTGCACACAAAGCTTTATATTCTGCCTCAATAGATGATAAATATACAATAGGCTACTTGTTACTGGTCCATGAAACAATCCCGAATCCAATGGCAAAGGCATAACTTGTAGTAGATCTCTGATCATCTGGATTGCCAGCTCAATCTAAATCTGAGTAACCTATCGGCTCAACATCAAATGAATCAGTATATTTAATACCATAATCAATTGTACCTTTGAGATACATGAGTACCCTTTTCGCTACATTCCAATGGATTTCTAGAGGTTTTTCCATAAACTGACTTAACACACTAACAACATATGCTATGTCAAGTCTGGTTGTAGTGAGATAATTCAAACTTCCCACCATCTGTCTATACATTGTACAATTTACCTCCTTTGAACCATCATCACAATAAAGTTTCATGTTATGCTGCATTGGAACAAAGAAACTTTGCATTAATCCATCTTAAACTTCTTAAGTAACTCTATGACATATTTACCTTGAGACACAAAGGTTTGACCAACATTTCTCCAAAATTCAAGACCTACGCAGTAATGTAACTCACCAAGATCTTTCATTTCAAATACCTGCAACATATTCTTCTTAATTCCACTAATGAATTTTTCTGAATTTTTCGTAATAATTAAATCATCAACATATAAGGAAATCGATACAACATGCCCATTTTCATCAAACTTGGTATACATATTTGGATCGCTTTTTCTCCTCATAAAACCCTGTTGAAGAAAGAAGGAATCTATCTTCTCATACCATGAACTAGGTGCTTGTTTCAGCCCATACAATGATTTCTTTAATTTACACACTAAATGTTCCTAACCACTTTTCACAAACCACTATGGTTGAGTAAGGTAAACCTCCTCCTTTAACTCACCATTTAGAAAAACATATTTTACATCTAATTGGTGAGGCTTGCAATGGTACTTTGTAGCTAATGCAATTAACAATCTTATAGTATTTAATTTAGTTACTGGTGCAAATGTTTCTGCATAGTCAATACCCTCTTTCTATGAATACACTTTTTCCACCAATCTAGCTTTGTATTTGTCTATACTACCATCTGATTTAAATTTAGGTTTGTATATCCATTTACATCCAATAGGATTTTTACCTTTAGGAAATTCAATCAATTCCCAAGTTTTGTTTTTGATTATAGAGTTATATTCTTCCTCCATTTCTTTTCTCCACTTTTCATGTTCATTAGCTTCATTAAAAATCATGGGTTCTATGACATTTGAAATACTACTCATTAGGGCATAAACTTTATACCTTTCAGGTAGACGAACCTGTCGTGAGCATCTTCTCAATTGATTGTCTTCTTCCCTACTTTGTGAAGATCATTCTTCACCTCTTGGTGAGCTTTGAGTGCTAGATGTATCCATGTCACTGTATCCTTCTTCCTGCTGCTGCTGCTTCTCTTCTTTTACCTCTTCATCTTCAAGAAGTACATGCCATCCTTCATGGTTGTTGTCTTCATTATTTCCTTCTGCCTGCTCATGGAAAAGTACATCTCTACTTGCAAACACTTTGTGATTAGATGGATCAAACAGTTTATATTCTTTAAATTATGAACAATACCCTATGAAAATACATTTGATGGCTTTAGCATCAAGCTTCTTCCTATTATCCTTTGGAATATGTGCAAAATCCTTACACCCAAATACCCTGAAATTATGAATTGGAGGTTTAGAATCATACAAGACTTCGAAATGAGTTTTATGATCAAGATACCTTGTTGGACTTATATTCATTAAATAAACAATAGTACTAATGGCCTCAGCCCAAAAATCATTTGAGAGACTCTTACCTTTCATCATACTTCGTGCACACTCCACCAGAATTATGTTTTTCCTTTCTGCAACTATGTTCTACTGTGGAGTGTGAGTTGCTGCAAATTGTTGTATTATTCCATGATATTTGCAATAGTTGATGGGGTTCCCCAATGTATACTCTCCCCCTTGATATGAATGGAGGATTTTTATGGTCTTTCATGTTTTCTTCTCCACCATGTTTCTAAATTCATTAAAGTATTAAAAAACATCACTATTTCTTCGAAGGAAATAAACCCATGTGTATCTTGTGCAATCATCAATAAATAGCAGAAAATAATAAGCACCCTCTAAGGACCTTGTCTGCATTGGTCCACAAACATCAGTATGCACAAGTTCTAATACATCTCTCTTTCTCCTATCAGAATTAGAGGGGAATTCATCTTTGTGCATCTTTCCTAATGCACAACCTTCACAAGCAACATACTCATTCTTCAACATAGGGAGTCCTTCAACCATACTTTGTTTTTGTAATAACAACAAATCATGATAATTAATATGAACATACCTCTAGTGCCAAAGAGTTTCTATAGGCATAGTTTCCGAAGTCAATGCTTAATGATTCTTGCTGGTAGCATCAAGTTTGTACATACCTCCATCTCTGACCCCTGTAGGAACAACTCTGTAATGATCCAACAAGTCCTTCACTCTGCAATAAATCTTGAAGAATTCAACCTTCAGATTCTTATATGTAATTGTGGACACATAGATTGAATTTTTATTTATCCCCGATACATACACACCATTGTGAATGTGTCTGACAGTACCATTCGACAATGTTACTAGAATATCTCCATATCCCTTGATCTTATAAGAACGATCATCTCCAAGATAAATATGGGCACCATTATGTGTTTCTTTGAAATTTGTAAACCACTTCTTATTGCATGTCATTTGAATTGAGGTTCCAAAGTCCACAAACCATGCATCGATATCATTAGTTTCAACAGACAACGCAACATTAGACACAAATAGTCTAAGATCCTTTGAATCAAAATTTGGGGTTTCATCAATATCATGAGTAGCAATAAACAATCTGAGATCAAGATTGGAGGTTTCTCCTGCAAAGTGACTTGAATGTTTTCTAGGTTTATACCTGGCTTCATCACTTTTATTCTTCTGACATTCTATAATAAGATGCCTAGTCTTACCACAATAAAAACACTTATGCTCATTTTTGTTAGATGACATACCTTGATTCGGCTTTGGAGACGACTTTCTCTGAAATGGACTTCCTCCTCTGCCTCCTTCTCTTGGTTTCCCTCTAGAGGATCTCTTCTTTGTCCATAGTGCTGAGTCTGAATTCCGAGGCTTCAAATTTAGGGGCCTCTCTTCTTCTTGCAACAATATACCTGTAAGTTCCTCAAAGGTAGGAGCTTTCTCTCTCGCTACAAGGCATGTTATAAACATCTCATAATCCTCTAGCATTCCATTTAAGGTAATTGGGCAGTCCACCTCTCTTGGCTACGACTTCTGCAGATCCACTAATCATGCTTGAGCTTTGATACCAACTTAGAAAATGGAAAGACAAATGAGAATGAATGAAACCAGCTGCTCACAGGTGAGGCAACACCTGGAGGCAGCCAAAGAAGCGCCACTCAGTTCATTGATTAAAACAATCAAGAGTACATGAATATATAGGATTACATTCGGTTTAGGGAGTTAGAACAAACTACTAGAAAATAAGATCTAAATCTTAAATAAACACTAATCAAAACCTACTTAACTAATAAGTTCTCCAATATTTTTAAGTTTATAGTCAACGAATAGCCGTCTCATATTGCATTCAAGAATCCACTATAAAGCAAAACAATCTTAGAGGCAAAGGCTAGAATCCAAACCCTAGACTGCTATCTACATACACCAGCCAATATAAGCATAGAAATTGAAAGGCTAAATTTGATTCTCGACATTGTCCCCAACTGATTTATATAGGAATTCTCATTAAATTAAAGCCTTATTCCCACTTGCACCACTAGAATGCTTCTAGAAAACAGCGGATCCTACATCATAATATCCGTTTATGTAATCTTTCTCAATCGAAAATAAATGACAAACTTACTTTTGTGGAAGACAATGGATGATAGAGAGCCGAGACGACACGGAAGTGAATTATTTGTGAAGAGAGCCGAGAAAGCCATGGGACTACCTGACAAGATTCCGTGGAAGATTTGATTGAACATATCATTTTGGTTTTATATACATATTCCCGACAAGTGTCTGGTCGGTTGCTCTATAAATATTTTGCAACGGAAGTCCAAAATTGCGGCTACAATGGAAAGCATATACAAATTTTACATATACAAATTTTACATGAAGAAGTTTACATGCCATCGCTATTCTTCTAGATGGTAATCAAAATCTCGAAGCTGAGGTTGATTGTTCAGATGGTCCATACGTCACTTCACCATTATTTGGTATCCACAACTTACCAGGACAATTGATATAGTGTATATTTTTTTTTGTCTTCATGACGAGAAATGGAATCCGAGCATTGAATATTCAAAGACAACATGTTTATGTCGATAGGGTATGCAGAGTATAGGGACGAGATGCAGTTCATCTGTGTCCATGTTTGGGATTCAATGACTATTAAATTCTATTAAAAATAAAAATTTTGGGTATTTTAAAATTTCATTTTCATTTGTGAGTCATTCAATGAACCAAATTTGAGTCAGATTTATTTTTTTTAATTGAAGTTTGAACTGCAGAAATTTGATATAGAATATCTACCATATTATTTTATGGGTTTTTTCCAAGTTACTACTCCTCCCGGGTATGCTCGGGAATAAGGAAGATTTGTTTAATGAATGAAATTAATAGAGATTTTATTTTTTAAATTGAAGATTGAAATGTAAAATTTTGAACTTCAATTTCTACCATATTATTTTAGAGGTTTTTTCCGAGTGGACAAGTTTGATGAATGGTACTAGTACTTTATGTTAGAGATATTAATTATAGGTAGTAAACAGGTAGTGAGCTTTAAGCTTACGGCTACTCTGTATGTCACCGGAAAGTAGAGATGTTGCACATTAAGACACAACAAGCATGAGTGTTACCATGAGCGCTATTAATGAGCTGATCTAGTATCGAATTTATTATCATCTTAATTGTCTGAGCCGGTTTTACTTCTACACGAAGTCTCAGTTTTAGTTTATATATGTCCGAGTTTGTAGGTAGTCAAAATATATAGAAAGATATATAGAGAGAGAATAGAGTCGCAACAACTATGAAGGTAGTTGAAGAAGTTTAAGAGCACAAACTCTATGTTTCTGGAAGTATGTAGAAGTTGTTGGAGTCAAAGCTCCACATAGATTTTTTTTATTGTGTAACCATGCGCAACGCCCAAGTTCATAATATATTCAGTATCTGTGTGTTGATGTATTTCTGAGTTACTTCGTAAATATCTACTCTTTGTTTTGCACAAGCTTAAGTAAGTTTTCAAGTTGTTTAATCTACATTACATGTGTGTTTATGTGTTGAGAGTAGCACGATATCAAGAAACCATTTTATAAGTGTTATCATCATAACACGCAGTCTTTTGTAACTGCACAGTAAGTCTTGAGAGCTCAACAACAAAGAATTTTGCTATGTGGTCTTTGCAACTGCGTTCGCAGAGTTTGTCTGCACTTTGCAAATCTGAGATTTGGTATCAAAGTAGGTTTATAAGAGCAAGTTTTATGAGATTAATTTCTAAAGAGCACCAAGTCTATTGTAAGGAGAAATCATGGCTTCTACTTCAATTTTGCAACCTCTCACTTTTACAGGAAACAATTATGAGTTATGGTCCTTGACCATGAAGGCATTATTTTGGGGTCAAGATGTATGGGAGACAATCGAAAATGGCTATGTGGAACCAACAGATCAGGCAATGTACAATGCTCTCACACAAGCTCACAAGGATGCTTTGAAAGATCAAAGAAAGAAGGATGTAAATACAATGTTTTATATACATCAAGCCATGCATGAGAGCATACTCTCAAAAGTTGCATCAACAAAGCAAGCCAAGGAAGCATGAGACATATTACAAACTTCTTATCAAGGTATGGATAAAGTTAAGACTTCAAAATTACAAATTCTTAGAAGATATTTTGAAACTCTATCAATGAAAGACATGGATTCAACAGATTCTTTTTACACCCATGTTATTGGCCTGATAAATCAAATTAAGTCTCATCGAGAAACCATAGAAGACATGAAGGTTGTTGAGAAGGTACTTAGGAGTCCTCCTCCTAAATTTAATACCCTTGTTGTGACTTTAGAAAAGAACAAAGACCTGAGTCAGTTTAGTTTAGATGAGATCCAAGCCTCCCTCATTAATCATGAAGACATATTAAATAGGTCAAATATGTCATTAGAGAATGCATTTTTTGTGTAGTCATCTATAATCCATTGAAGAGGAAGGGGGGGAGCTAACTCTAGAGGCAGAGGAAGGAGTTCTGCTAGAGGTGGACGTAGTAGCAGTTCTTGAAATACTGGTAGAAGGGGTCAAAATCCAAATAACAGTCATCCAAGTAATCAGAGAATTGATAAATCAAAGATTCAATTCCATTATTGTAAAAAGTATGGACATTATGCATATGAGTGTTGAAATTACTAAGACAACTGAGAGGGGGGGTGAATCAGTTGTTACTCTGCTTAAACAATTTTAATTCAATTAAACCATTTTTAATCTTTCTCCAAGTGGCCATCAATATTATACAACATATGGACAACATAAATAATGAGCATCACTCACACACAAGATATACACAGAGATAGATTTTCATGAGGAAACTCGTAGAGGGAGAAAACCTCTTCTTCTTCGAAATGATAGGCAGTCTTTTAAGTTCTATACATCATCTATAATTGAGAACCAACTCAATGTGAGGCTACTACCTCTGTTTTACAAGCTCCAACTTGTTTGAGAGCACTAACTCTCTGGTTTCTCTAGCACCCACTAGATGGAAGCACCAACTCCTTGAGTGTTCCAACACCGACTGGATGGAAGCACCTACTTCCACTTATACAAGCACCAACTTGCATGCAGAAAACTCTGTGTTTTCCCAAGCACCACCCTGCCACCCTGTTTTCTAGACACAACTAGATGGAAGCTACAACTCCCGATATTGAAGCATCAACTTGAATATCAGAGGACCATAGTCCTCCCTAAAACCACCCTACCTCTGTGATTATAAATAAATGACTGAATAACCAACAATACAGATATATCAATTCTTACCACTTGTTCACGATTCTACAATTCTTCTCCACTACACTATTCTTCTGCTCTATTCATACTTGGCTTGACTTGCTGTCTCTTTCTATATGTTCTTTCTTTGTCCTTCTCATGCTCTTTGATATGTGCACATTCTTCTCTCTTCACCTTTTCTGTTATGTTCAGCTTCTGTTCCTCATCTCTAAGCTTTCTTCACACTGCGCAGACTATAATTTTACCTCTCTACAGTTCAACTCATTTTCCATTCGGAACAGCCAACCATGCATAGTCATTGCATATATATTTTATGCACTACCACAACTTTAGTTACACCTCGAATCCCTAGGACAATAAGGCTTCAACAACTGAAACGCAAACAGTCCAAGAACCATGATTCGGTTCTGCTAACTGAATCGTAACTGAGCAATTAATCTTAAAGATCAACAGTACCCCTTTGATCAGATTTCCAATTAACAAGCACCGTTGGATTAAATCAGTGGGGTCTCACATTTATCCCATATGCCTACTGGCTGTGACCATGGGCCTAATCAAAATGTGTTTTGGATTTCACATTTCGGTAATCCTGTGTCGAAGGCCCTCGACGCTCCAAGTTGCGATCCACGAAATGGATATTAGCTTCATTCTAGCTCCTCCCTCTCATATGACCATCGGTGGTGACCACAACCTACACCAAAAGGAGTTTCGAATTTCATCATTCTTGTGATGAGGCTTCTCGACACTTTTAAATCGTGATCTCCGAAATGGACCTTAGCTCTGCTAGCTCATTTCTCTTCTCGTGACCACCAACGGTGACCAAGTTCTTATCCATAAAGGGCTTTCGTGATTTCACATATCTGTGTTTCTGCCCTGAGTTGCTTCCTGGACTCCTTGACTCTCGGTACCCGAAATGGAGCCTAGCTACGTTAGCTCCTTCCTTTAGTCTTTGACAATGTGACCTTGTCTATGACCACGGGCCAAACCTTATCGCGATTTCGCATATCGCGAGTTGGAAGGTTAAGGCATTTTCTTCCTTTGACTTTCCAGTCAGCAAAATGTTAATCCCTCACCACATGTCCCTCTTGGATCAACGGTTAAGATCTTATCGTGATTTCGCAACTTCACGGGCCTTCGTCATGCCTAATAAATGTTCCATGATCTCCCTTTGATCAATGACTCAGATTAAATCGCGATTTCACATTTTGCATGATTTCAAAGGATAGAGCACCTCCTTTCTTTGAATTTTCAGTCAGTGAAATGCCAATCACTCGCCATGTGTCCTCTGCATCCAACGTTCCACAACATACCTCGATCCAAAGGTCCAGATCAATCCTCGATCTGATGACCTAGATCATTTCGATATTTCTCATATCGCAAGTTCCCACACCATGCTTCGTTGACTTCCCTAATGTGCAAGTCAGCGAAATTCTAGTCGCTTGCCACGTGTCCTTCCTGAATATGGATGGTCCTCCTGCTTTTGGGATTTTGTAGGCCGGCTTCATCTTTCACGTAAAGATCATGGTCCTTCTTATCGATCCAACGATAGTCGGTCTTTGGGCTTAGATATGACACCTAAGATCTATTCTCTTCTATTGCACCCTCCTCCTATCTGAGTTCAAATCCGACGGTCATCGGGAAATCTGAATGGGATCCAACGATCACTGTTTCTCTTCACTGTTGAACTTTCCATTGCCATTCCATTATCACTGGGTTGTTGATCGTGATGTTTGCCATCAATGACAAACACACATACTCTACCTCTATCTGAAAACATGCCAACAATCTCCCCCTTTGTCATTGATGGAAACCCCTTGAAGAACATTCAACTATACCACTGTAGCATCCTTGAAATTAACACACTTTCTCCCCTTTTGACATCAATGTCAAAGAAGAAACATGCTCCCCCTAAGATGTTGCAGTACATACTCCCCCTGTCAACTATGAACAACTTAGAAATACAATAGATATTCAAATAAGTACTCCCCCTGGCCGAGTGAACAAATTAGACAAAATAAGTTATAACCCCCAACTACTGACGAAGATATCCAAAAGGGGTCACTGCTAACAGTTTAGTAAAGATATTAGCTATATGTTTTGTGGAAGGAATTTAATTCAGCTGAACAAATCTGTTTGTAACTTGTTCTCTGAGAAAATGGTATTTTATTGTGATATTCTTAGTCTTGGAGTGAAGAACAGGGTTCTTGGAGACACTAATGGCACTAGTGTTATGACAGTGAATTGTAATCGGATCAGTATAATTTACCTTCAAATCTTTAAGAGTTTGAATCATCCATAAAATGTGAGTGCAACAAGTAGCAACAACAATGTACTTTGTTTCTGTAGTCGATAAGGAAATAGATCCTTGCTTCTTACTAATCCATCCAACCAACGAGTCACCCAGGAAGAATGAACCTCCATTGGTGTTCTTTCTATCACCATACAGTTTGCCCAATCTGCATTTGAATAAACAGTTAACTAAAAATTCTAATTTCTGGGATACCACAGACCATAAGTCATTGTTCCCTTCAAGTATTTGAATATCCTTATGACAACTACCAAATGACTTTGTTTAGGAGCAGACTGATAACAACCTACCATTCCAACAACTTGCATTATATCAATACGGGATGTTGTGATGTAAATAAGACTTCCTATCATAGAGAGATATGTCATTTGATCAACATCAGGTGAAATATCATCTTTACTGAGCTTGCAACCAACCACCATAGGTGTACTAATAGGAGAGGAGTCCTCCATTTGAAATTTCTTCAACATCTCTTTCAAATATTTTTCTTGAGAGATAAATATTCCTGCAAAACACTGATTTACTTGTAAACCAAGAAAATATGATAGTTATCCTATCATGGACATCTCAAACTCTATTTGCATGGAGTTATCAAACCACTGGACAAATGATTCATTAGTACAGACAAAAATAATATCATCTACATAAACCAAAACAACTAGTAAATTATCACCTTCAGACTTAATGTAGAGATTGTTGTCAACAATACCTTTTTTCAACCCTTTGTCTTGTAAAAATTTGTCTAGTCTATAATATCAAGCTCATGGTGCTTGTTTCACTCCATATAATGCCTTCTTTAGCTTGCAAACATAACTAGGATTATCTGTCAATGAGAATCCTTCAGGTTGCTCCATATATACTTCTTCCTCTATATCTCCATTAAGAAATATTGACTTAACATACATATGATACACTTTAAAGTTCTTATGGCATGAATATGCAAGGAACATTCTGATGGCTTCCAATCTTGCCATTGGTGCAAAGGTTTCATCAAAATCCTGACCTTCAACTTCTGTATACCCTTTACAGACCATTTTGGCTTTATTTATAACAACTTGTCCTTTTTCATTCATTTTATTCTTGAACACCCATTTGCAACCTTGATCCATATGGATATCGATGGCCACCCACCTTTTCCAACTGGCTCAAAACAGTTTTCTGGCAATTTTGGCAACTTACTATTTTTAGCAGGTTTTAAGTTCCGGGGCCATTTTGAGGGCCTAAATGAAGGTTTTTCAGGATCGAGTTTCTCAATTATAGCCTACGACATCATTGAGGGCCCAAAATGAATCTCCTCGATGATACCTTTCCAACGAGCTATCATGCGCCTAAAACAAAGATCGTATGCAAAAGTTACGACCCTGGGAAGTTGATGCACTAACTTACCCAAACAGGGCCCACATGACTTTTGATGCTTCATCTCCTAGGGTTAGGTTTTTGGATGTCTAGGAATTTTGGCATTCTGGTTTATTGTAAAAGGGCCTTCAGAGCCTCATTGTAATGATTTTCTTGTAAATGAGCCCAACCATCACATCTCTTCTCAGAGATAAGCCACCACCATTCCTGCAAGCTTGTTTCCGCTGCATTTTACAGTTTCCGCTTATTTCTTTATTGAATAGAAAACTAGTTTTACTGTATCTCTGTTATTTTGTGTTAAGAAGCTATTAATAATCTATATTCATTTCATTTTTCTCATAAAATCCAGATCAGTGGTATCAGAGCGGTCTGCTCCTTGTCATCTTAATGCATGTCTCCAACGAGGTCGGAGTACAAAGAGTTGGGTCTCGAGCTTGTTTCTCTTGAGGACAAAAAATTTTGCACGCCCAAGCAACCTCTCATGGCAGGAGAAAAGAAAGATGATAGGACAAGAGATCCTTTCAAACTATTGATTGAGGAATCCCTCACACAATAGAGGAATGCAATGATGGATAGTTTCACGCAAATCCTTCGGCGGCTAACAACAGGCGACACATCTTCTTTGAGCGGAGGCGCCGCCCCCTTCAAGGTACAAATAAACTTTGATATTCCTATATTTGAAGGTCAGATAGACACATATGCTGTAGACAAATGGTTGAATATACTAGAAGGGTATTTTTTTTTCCATAAATTTTCGGATAAAGAAAATATTACTTTTGCGCTTCTGAAAGTCGTTCCCCATGTCAAAGATTGGTGGGAAACTTTCTGTGAGCAAAAGGAAACAGAGGAACCCTCATTATTTTCAGTCACGACCACTTGAGAATCCTTCAAGGATGCTATTAAGGAACAATACTACCTTGTCGAAATTTATGACGACCTGTATACCAAATGGACTACACTGCGGCAAGAAAGGGACCAAGCAGTGTCAGATTTCACAAATATCTTCCATACCTTGCGAACCAAGTTGGGTATCAAATATTCAGAGAGACATATGCTTCTCAAGTACCACGGTGCTTTGCATAGATACATCCAGATCGAAATGGAATTTCTAGACATCTCATCCTTGGGTGCGGCCTACCGATATGCCGTCAAAATCGAGCAGAAGCTCAAACAAAAGACGCGGCAATTCGGGCCTGGGAACCCCTCACAACAAAAGCCAGTAAAGGGAGGCACCTACCCACAGAACAAAGGACAGAGCAAATATGGACAGTATCAGGACAACCAGTCCAAGCCGCAAGAAAAGAAGGACACCGTAAAGACAAAGAAAGATACCGGGAAGTGGTGCGACTTCCATAAGAGCCCTTGGCATAACACTGTTGACTGCCGCTCAAAGCAGTCCTTGGTGGCCGAAGTAAAAGCCTTTGAATCAGATGTGGATTTTGACTCTAATCCATAACCAGAAAGGGGAATATAGATCATTGACATGGAACCCAGTGCCACCGTTGCTACCACCAAGCTCTAGCCTAGTGAACCAGACGAGCCAGAAGAAGGAGAGCGCCTCTTCCATTCACAAATCTGGGTAAAAGGAACCCTGTTGCACTTCATCGTTGATAACGGGAGCCAAAAGAACCTCATGTCAGCAGAGGTTGTCAAGCGGTTGGCCCTGCCGACAATGCTGCACCCACAACCCTACACCATTGTATGGCTCCGCCAAGGAAGTGATCTTCGCGTCATCCAACAGTGTCGACTGTCATACAACATCAAGCCCTTCAAAGACGAGGTATTGTGTGATGTTGCTCCTCTTGAAGTTTGTGATGTTCTTTTGGGCCAACCTTATTTATGGAAATTTCATGATGTATATGAGTCTAGGCCTCATAGTGTTATTATTACTTTGAACAGGAAATTGTACAGGATACCCGAGGCAGTCCGACCTAGTGCTATTTGCTTGATCTCTGCTAAGAAATGCAGGAAGGCCATCTCTCAGATGGGGAAGTTTGTCTTCTTCGTGATTCGCTCTCAGAATAAGCTAAAGATCACAGCCACATCCAGGGTCTCTATGGCCGACCTCTCCACACAGCAGAAACAAGTAGACAAGGTTGTGGAAGCATACTCAGATATCTTCTCCTCACCTACCGGGGTACCTCTTCACTGCCAGGTCAAGAACCCCATCGATCTGACCCCCGATGCACCACTGCCCAATGGTCCAGATTATCATCCCTCTCTGTTAGAGAATGAGGAGATCAAGCGACAGATCCAAGAGATGCTCCACAAGGAGCACATCCATTCCATCTCATCACCTTGGGGGAGCCCAATCGTGCTGGTACAAAAGAAAGATGGAACCTGGCGACTCTGCATTGATTACCGGGCTCTGAATAAAATCACAGTCAGAAACCGGTACCCGATTCCTTGAATCAACGACCTCCTTGATCAACTCACGGGGGGCAAATACTTCAGTAAGATTGATCTGAAGTCTAGCAACCACCAGGCTCCGATAGAATAGACAGATGTATGGATGACTACCTTCAAGTCAAAGGAAGGCCTTTTTGAATGGTTAGTCATGCCCTTTGGTTTGACAAACGTGCCAACCACTTTCATGAGGTTGATGGATGATATCCTGCGACCATTCACCAATAATTTTGTAGTGGTTTATCTTTATGACATTCTCATTTACAACAAGACTTGGGTCGAACACTTGCAACATATTCAGCAGGTTCTGCACACCCTGCGACAGCATAAGCTATAAGCCAACTAGTTGAAGAAGTCTAAGAGCACAAACTCTATGTTTCTGGAAGTATGTAGAAGTTGTTGGAGTCGAAGCTCGACACAGATTTTTTTTATTGTGTAACCGTGCGCAGCGCCCAAGTTCATAATATATTAAGTATCTATGTGTTCATGTATTTCTGAGTTACTTCATAAATATCTACTCTTTGTTTCTGCAGAAGCTTAAGTAAGTTTTCAAGTTGTTCAATCTACATTACATGTGTGTTTATGTGTTGAGAGTAGCACGATATCAAGAAATCATTTTATAAGTGTTATCATCATAACATGGAGTCTTTTGTGTAGTCTGGCAACTACGCAGTAAGTCTTGAGAGCTCAACGATGAAGAATTTCGCTATGCAGTCTTTGCAACTGCGTTGCGCAGAGTTTGTCTACACTTTGCAAATTTCAGATTTGGTATCAAGGTAGGTTTATAAGAGAAAGTTTTATGAGAGTAATTTCTAAAGAGCAACAAGTCTGTTGTAAGGAGTAATCATGGCTTCTACCTCAAATCTGCAACCTCTCACTTTTACAGGAAACAATTATGAGTTATGGTCCTTGACCATGAAGGCATTATTTCAGGGTCAAGATGTATGGGAGACAGTCGAAAATGGCTATGTGGAACCAACAGATCAGGCAACGTACAATGCTCTCACACAAGCTCAGAAGGATGCTTTGAAAGATCAAAGAAATGTAAATACAATGTTTTAAATACATCAAGCCATGCATGAGAGCATACTCCCAAAAGTTGCATCAACAAAACAAGCCAAGGAAGCATGAGACATATTACAAACTTCTTATCAAGGTATGGATAAAGTCAAGACTTCAAAATTACAAATTCTTAGAAGATATTTTGAAACTCTGTCAATGAAAGACATGGATTCAATAGAGTCTTTTTACACCCATGTTATTGGCCTGATAAATCAGATTAAGTCTCATCGAGAAACCATAGAAGAAATGAAGGTTGTTGAGAAGGTACTTAGGAGTCTTCCTCCTAAATTTAATACCCTTGTTGTGACTTTAGAAAAGAACAAAGACCTGAGTTAGTTTAGTTTAGATGAGATCCAAGCCTCCCTCATTAATCATTAACACATATTAAATAGGTCAAATATGTCATTAGAGAATGCATTTTTTGTGTAGTCATCTATAATCCATTGAAGAGGAAGGGGGAGAGCTAACTCTAGAGGCAGAGGAAGGAGTTCTGCTAGAGGTGGACATAGTAGCAGTCCTTGAAATACTGGTAGAAGAGGTCAAAATCCAAATAACAGTCATCCAAGTAATCAGAGAATTGATATATCAAAGATTCAGTTCCATTATTGTAAAAAGTATGGACATTATGCATATGAGTGTTGAAATTACTAAGACAACTGAGAGGTGGGGTGAATCAGTTGTTACTCTGCTTAAACAATTTTAAGTCAATTAAACCATTTTTAATCTTTCTCCAAGTGACCATCAATATAATACAACATATGGACAACATAAATAATGAGAATCACTCACACATAAGATATACACAGAGACAGATTTTCACGAGGAAACCCATAAAGGGAGAAAACCTCTTCTTCTTCGAAATGATAGGCAACCTTTTAAGTTCAAGAACAGTCCAAGAACCATGATTCGGTTCTGCTAACTGAATCGTAACTGAACAATTAATCGTAAAGATCAACAGTACCCCTTCGATCAGATTTCCATTTAACAAGCACCATTGGATTAAATCAGTGGGGTCTCACATTTATCCCATATGCCTACTGGCTGTGACCATGGGTCTAATCAAAATGTGTTTCTTATTTCACATTTCGGAAATCCTGTGTCAAAGGCTCTCGACGCTCCAAGTTGTGATCCCCGAAATTGATATTAGCTTCATTCTAGCTCCTCCCACTCATATGACCATCGGTGGTGACCACAACCTACACCAAAAGGCGTTTCACATTTCATCATTCTAGTGATGGGGCTTCTCGACACTTTTAAATCGCGATCTATGAAATGGACCTTAGCTCTGCTAGCTCATTTCTCTTCTCGTGAACACCGGCGGTGACCAAGTTCTTATCCATAAATGGATTTCGCGATTTCACATATCGGTGTTTCTGCCCTGAGTTTCTTCCTGGACTCCTTGACTCCCAATACCCGAAATGGAGCCTAGCTACGCTAGCTCCTTCCTCCAGTCTTTGATGATGTGACCTTGTCTATGACCACGGGCCAAACCTTATCACGATTTCGCATATCGTGAGTTGGAAGGTTAAGGCATTTTCTTCCTTTGACTTTCTAGTCAGCGAAATGTTAATCCCTCGCCACATGTCCCTCTTGGATCAACGGTCAATATCTTATAGTGATTTCGCAACTTCATGGGCCTTCGTCATGCCTAATAAATGGTCCACGATCTCCCTTTGATCAATGACTCAGATTAAATCGCGATTTCACATTTTGCATGATTTCAAAGGATAGAGCACCTCCTTTCTTTGACTTTTCAATCAGAGAAATGCCAATCGATCGCCATGTGTCCTCTGCATCCAACGTTCCACAACATACCTTGATACAAAGGTCCAGATCAATTCTCGATCTGAAGGCCCAGATCATTTCGATATTTCTCATATCGCAAGTTCCCACACCATGCTCTTTTGACTCCCCCAATGTGAAAGTTAGCGAAATTCTAGTCGCTTGCCATGTGTCCTTCTTGAAGATGGATGGTCCTCCTCCTTTCGATATCTTGTAGACCCGCTTCATCTTGCACCCAAATATCATGCTCATTCTTATGGATCCAACGACGGTCGGACTTCGGGCTCAGATCTGACGCCTAAGATCTGTTCTCTTCTACTGCGCCCTCCTCCTATCTGAATTCAAATCCGACGGTCATCGGGAAATCTGAATGGGATCCAATGATCACTGTTTCTCTTCACTGTTAAACTTTCCATTGCCATGCCATTAACGTTGGGTTGTTGATCGTGATGTTTTCTATCAATGACAAACACACATACTCTACCTCTGTCTAAAAACATGCCAACAATCTCCCCCTTTGTCATTGATGGAAACCCCTTGAAGAACATTCAACTATACCACTATAGCATCCTTGAAATTACCACACTTTCTCCCCTTTTGACATCAATGTCAAAGAAGAAACATTCTCCCCCTGATTTTTTGCAGTACATACTCCCCCTATCAACTATGAACAACTTAGAAATACAATAGATATTCAAATAAGTACTCCCCGTGACCGAGTGAAAAAATTAGACGAAATAAGTTATAACACTCAATTTCTGACAAAGATATCCAAAAGGGGTCACTGCTAACAGTTTAGTAAAGATAATAGCTATATGTTTTGTGGAAGGAATTTAATTCAGCTGAACAATTCTGTTTGTAACTTGTTCTCTGAGAAAATGGTATTTTTTTGTGATATTCTTAGTCTTGGAGTGAAGAATAGGGTTCTTGGAGACACTAATGGCACTAGTGTTATCACAGTGAATTGTAATTGAATCAGTATAATTTACCTTCGAGTCTTCAAGAGTTTGAATCATCCATAAAATGTGAGTGCAACAAGTAGCAGCAGTAATGTACTCTACTTTTGTAGTCGATAAGGAAATAGATCCTTGCTTCTTACTAATCCATCCAACCAACGAGTCAACTAGGAAGAATGCACCTCCATTGGTGCTCTTTCTCTCACCACACAGTTTGCCCAATCTGCATATGAATAAACAATTAACTGAAAATTCTGATTTCTGGGATACCACAGACCATAAGTCATTATTCCCTTCGAGTATTTGAATATCCTTATGACAACTACCAAATGACTTTGTTTAGGAGTAGACTGATAATGACCTACCATTCCAACAACTTGCATTATATCAGGATGGGATGTTGTGATGTAAAGAAGACTTCCTATCATAGAGAGATATGTCCTTTGATCAACATCAGGTGAAATATCATCTTTACTGAGCTTGCAACCAACCACCATAGGTGTACTAACAGGAGAGGAGTCCTCCATCTGAAATTTCTTCAACATCTCTTTCAAATATTTTTCTTGAGAGATAAATATTCCTGCAGAACACTAATTTACTTGTAAACCAAGAAAATATGACAGTTCTCCTATCATGGACATCTCAAACTCTGTTTGCATAGAGTTAGCAAACCAATGGACAAATGATTCATTAGTACAGACAAAAATAATATCATCTACATAAACCAAAACAACTAGTAAATTATCAGCTTCAGACTTAATGTAGAGATTGTTGTCAACAATACCTTTCTTGAACCCTTTGTCTTGTAAAATTTTGTCTAGTCTATAATACCAAGCTCGTGGTGCTTGTTTCAGTCCATATAATGCCTTCTTCAGCTTGCAAACATAATTAGGATTATCTGTCAATGAGAATCCTTCAGGTTGCTCCATATATACTTCTTCGTCTAGATCTCCATTAATAAATGTTGACTTAACATCCATATGATACACTTTAAAGTTCTTATGGCATGAATATGAAAGGAACATTCTGATGGCTTCCAATCTTGCCACTGTTGCAAAGGTTTCATCAAAATCCCGACCTTCAAGTTGTACATACCCTTTACAAACCAATCTGGCTTTATTTATAACAACTTGTCCTTTTTCATTCATTTTATTCTTGAATGCCCATTTGGAACCTTGATATAGATGGATATCAGTGGCTACCCACCTTTTCCAACTCGCTCAAAACAGTTTTCTGGCAATTTTGGCAACTTACTATTTTTAGCAGGTTTTAAGTTCCGGGGCCATTTTGAGGGCCTAAATGAAGGTTTTTCAGGATCGCGTTTCTCAATTATATCCTAAGATATGATTGAGGCCCAAAAATGAATCTCCTCAATGATACCTTTCCAATGAGCTATCATGTGCCTAAAATGAAGATCGTATGCAAAAGTTAAGACCCCGGGAAGTTGATGCACTAACCTACCGAAACGGGGCCCACATGACTTTTGACACTTCATCTCCTAGGGTTAGGTTTTTGGATGTCTAGGACTTTTGGAATTCCGGTTTATTGTAAAAATTCCTTCAGATCCTCATTGTAATGATCTTCTTGCGAATGAGCGCAGTCGTCACATCTCTTCTCAGAGATAAGTCGCCACCATTCCTGCAAGCTTGTTTCCGCTGCATTTTACAATTTCCGCTTATTTCGTTATTGAATAGAAAACCAGTTTTACTGTATCTTTGTTATTTTGTGTTAAGCACATGTTAATAATCTGTATTCATTTCATTCTGCTCATAAAATACGGATCAGTGGTATCAGAGCGGTCTGCTCCTTGTCATCTTAATGCATGTCCCCAACGAGGTCAGAGTATGTAAAGAGTTGGGTCTCGAGCCTGTTTCTCTTGAGGAAAAAAACTCTCACACACCCAAGTGACCTCTCATGGTAGGAGAAAATAAAGATGACGGGACAGGATATCCTTTCAAATTGTTGATTGAGGAAGCCCTCACACAAGAGAGGAACGAGATGATGGATAGTTTTGTGCAAATCCTTCGGCGGCTACCAACATGCGATGCATCTTCTTCGAGCAGAGGTGCCGCCCCCTTCAAGGTACAAATAAACTTTGATATTCCTATATTTGAAGGTCAGATAGACGTATATGCTGTAGACAAATGGTTGAATCTACTAGAAGGGTATTTTTCTGTCCATAAATTTTTGGATAAAGAAAAGATTACTTTTGCGCTTCTCAAAGTCGTTCCCCATGTCAAAGATTGGTGGGAAACTTTCTGTGAGCAAAAGGAAACAGAGGAATCCTCATTATTTTCAGTCACAGCCACCTGGGAATCCTTCAGGGATGCTATTAAGGAACATTACTACCCTGTCGGAAGTTATGACGACATGTATACCAAATGGACTACACTGCGGTAAGAAAGGGACCAAACAATGTCAGATTTCACAAATATCTTCCATACCTTGCGCACCAAGATGGGTATCAAAGATTCAAAGTGAAATCTAGTGCTCAAGTACCTTCGTGCTTTGCATAGATACATCCAGACCGAAATGGAATTTTTGGACATCTCATCCTTGGGTACGGCCTACCGATATGTCGTCAAAATCAAGTAGAAGCTCAAACAAAAGACGCGACAATTTGGGCCTGGGAACCCCTCACAAAATAATCCAGTAAAGGGAGGAACCTACCCATAGAAAAAAGGACAGAGTAATGATGGACAGTATCAGGACAACTAGTCCAAGCCGCAATTAAAGAAGGACACCGGAAAGATAAAGAAAGATACCGGGAAGTGGTGCGACTTCCATAAGATCCCTTGGCATAACACTGTTGACTGCCACTCAAAGGAGTCGTTGGTGGCCGAAGTAAAATCCTCTAAATCAGATGTGGATTCTAACTCTGAGCCAGAACCAGAAAGGGGAATATGGATCATTGACATGGAACCCAGTGCCACCGTTGCTACCACCAAGCTCCAGCCTAGTGAACCAGATGAGCCAGAAGAAGGAGAGCGCCTCTTCCATTCACAAATGTGGGTAAAAGGAACCCCATTGCACTTCATCATTGATAGTGGGAGCTAGAAGAACCTCATCTCAGCAGAGGTCATCAAGCAGCTAGCCCTACCGACAACACTACACCCACAACCCTACACCATTGGATGGCTCCGCCAAGGAAGCGATCTTCGCGTCAGCCAATAGCGTCGACTGTCATATGGCATCAAGCCCTTCAAAGATGAGGTATTGTGTGATGTTGATCCTCTTGAAGTTTGTGATGTTCTTTTGGGACAACTTTATTTATGGAAATGTCATGTTATATATGAGTCTAGGCCTCGTAGTGTTATTATTACTTTGAACAGGAAATTGTACAGGATACCCGAGGCAGTCCCACCTAGTGTTATTTCCTTGATCTCTGCTAAGAAATGCAAGAAGGTCATCTCTCATATGGGGAAGTTTGTCTTCCTCGTGATTCACTCTTAGAATAAGCGAAAGATCATAGCCACATCCAGGGTCTCTACGGTCGACCTCTCCACACAGAAGAAGCAAGTGGACAAGGTCATGGAAGCATACTCAGATATCTTCTCCTCACCTATCGGGGTACCTCTCCACTTCTAGGTCAAGCACCCCATCGATCTGACCCCCGGTGCACCACTGCCCAATGGTCTATTCTATCGTCTCTCTTTGTTAGAGAATGAGGAGATCAAGCGACAGATCCAAGAGCTACTCCACAAGGGCACATTCGTCCCAGCTCATCACCTTGCAGGAGCCCAATCATGCTGGTACAAAAGAAAGATAGAACTTGGCGACTCTGCATTGATTACTGGGCTCTGAATAAAATCACAGTCAGAAACCGGTACCCGATTCCCCGAATCGACGACCTCCTTGATCAACTCACGGGGGCCAAATACTTTAGTAAGATTGATCTGAAGTCTGGCTACCACCAAGTTCCGATAGAACAGACAGATGTATGGAAGACTGCCTTCAAGTCAAAGGAAGGCCTTTTTGAATGGTTGGTCATGCCTTTTGGTTTGAAAAATGCACCAGCCACTTTCATGAGGTTTATGGATGATATCCTGCGACCATTCACCAATAATTTTGTAGTGGTTTATCTTGATGACATTCTCATTTACAACAAGACTTGGCTCAAACACTTGCAGCATATTCAGTAGGTTCTGCACAGCCTGCGACAGCACAAGCTATACGCCAACTTGGAAAAATTATCCTTCGGCATGGACAAGGTCCATTACCTGGGCTACATCATTGATCAGCATGGTGTACATGTGGATCTAGTCAAGCTCTAAGTCATCCATGACTGGCCAGCCCCAACCACACTCACCGAGCTCCGGAGCTTCTTGGGGCTTTCCAATATCTACCGTAGGTTCGTGTTGGGATTCTCCCATATTGCATGGGCCCTCAGCCAAATAACCAGGGGTGGTGGTAAGGAAACATTTGCATGGGGTGGCCCCAACAAAAAGTGTTCGATGATTTGAAGCAGCACTTGTGTTCAACCCCAATACTTTCACTCCCAAACCTAAAACAACCCTTTGAGATCGAGACAGATTCTTCTGAATATGCTGTGGGTGTCGTTCTCACTTAGCATGGCCACCCCGTGGCCTATCATAGTGAGACATTATCAGATGTTGTCCGTAAGTACCCTACTGACGACAAAGAAATGTAATCCATTATGCAAGCCTGTTGCCATTGGAGACACTACATTCTTGGGGAGGATACTGTGATCCACACTAATCATAAGCCATTGCAGTTCATGCAGACACAAAGAAAAATTGCAGAATGACCACCATCAAAAGTGCTCCACATACTTGCAGCAATTCCACCTCAACATCAAGTAAAAAATAGGAAGCCCCAATCGCATCATTGATTGCCTCAATCGACCACAAGTCGCGGCACTCACCACGGTGCTAGACTCTTGCGGCCATGAGACCTCTGGATGGCCCCAACTCTACGAGACAGACCTAGACTTTTCTACCACCTACCAAATGTTGGGGGCAAACGCAACTGTCGATAATTTCCATATTCAGGATGGGTTGTCGTGTCGTCTGGGCCATATTTATGTTCCATCAAGCGAGCGAGCAAAGCTTATCTGGGAAGCCCACTACAGTCGGGTGGAAGGACACTTCGTCGTCAAAAAGACAGTGGCGATGCTACAAAAACATTTCTACTGGCCGAAACATCGGCAGGAGGTCAGCAAGTATATCAGGTCCTACACTGCCTGCGCGATTTCCAAACTAACCACTAAGAAACAGGACCTGTACACCCCTCTTCCTACTCCTGACAGGCCATGGGAATCCACCTCAATGGACTACATGTCGGGCCTCCCATTCACCAAGCGGGGAAATGATTGTGTTTTTGTGGTTGTTGATCACTTTTCTAAGATGGTGATTTTGGTTGCCTGCAAGAAGAACATCACGGGAGAGGCCACTGCCAAGCTCTTCTTTGAACGAGTCTGGGTACATTTTGGAATCCCACAAACCATTTTCTCAGATCGGGGTAGTCGATTTCCCAGCACATTCTGGTCGAGCCTCTGGTCACTGCTAGACACTAAGCTCACCAAATCCATGACTTTCCACCCGCAGACAGATGGCCAAACCGAGGTCGTAAATCGAATGATTGTGCATATCCTTAGCATGTATAATTCACAGCACCCTCACACATCGGATGAGAGTCTTCCTTATGTCCAACATAGCTACAAATGAGCCCTGCATAGCTCAACCGTCCACATCCCCTTTCAGGTGGGGTTGGGATTCCATCCATTGGGTCCCATAGATGTTGCACTTCCCCTTGCGGTCACCTCGACCGACTCATCTCCTGCTCCAACTGAAGCTGACAAAGCCACTCGGTTCATTGAGAAGATCCAACACATCTTCTGACAGGTTCAGGATATCCTACAGAAGTCCAATGACAAGTACACACAGTGCCATGATCAACATCGGGTGCAACATAATTTTCAGGTGGGCGACAAAGTTTGGCTGCACTTGCAGAAGGAACGCCTTACAGGACCCCATCGGAAGTTTCACCCACTCCATTATGGGACATACACCATCACCAAGGCTGTGGGGGATAATTCTTTTCAACTCAACATTCCTCCTTTCCTTGGCCTGCACCCAGTGTTCAACGTGGATCTCCTTCGCCCTTATTTTCCACCATTATTGGACACCTCAGCAGTAGCAGAAAAACTGACACCAACTGAGCTCAACCCCGACTGCATACATGCAAGATACCAGATATATAAAATATGCAGAACAGAAACGAAATGCTAGAAATAACAGAATAACAGTAAAATATCCAGCATAATCTTCACAATACACAGAAATGATATACGAAATAGCAACAGAAATAGCACTTGAACAGAAATAGCACCTGATTCAGATAGCAATGTTCATAGGCCTCTTCGAGGGGGCAACCTCCAATCGAGCAGCGCTCTGTTACAATAATATCCAAGATAGGGTTCTCATACCCTCGACTCCTATTTATACTAAAAAGAAGCATCTAGAGGAAGATCCT
>ML780472.1:80537-107132 GCA_009831015.1 Picea engelmannii
ATAATTTTCGTTGCTTGATGTTTGAGCATTTTTAGATAGTTAAATGCAATCTTCTACTTTGATGGTTAAATTTTTTGCATAGTTTTGGGTTTTCCTTCCTTCAAATATATTCTATGGATAGTTGTTATGGTATCCATGTAGCTAAACCTCATTGTTTCTATCATGGGTGCATGGATAGATGTTATAATTGTCTCATGAATGAACTTGCATGGGGAGTAGGTGAAAACCCTAGGCTTGTTTCCTTGTGATGGTTCGTTTCATTCCCAATCTTCATATTTGACTCCAATTTGAGAAGAAACAACATATGACGATACCATGGTTTTGATTTTCCTTTGATAACTAAAAAAAATTGCTAATTTGTTTTTTCATTTTTGTTTTGTTCTTTCAAAGGAAGTTTTTGAAATGATACCAGCCTGGAAATATTTTTCATTTGTATGGTTCTTTCCCATATCCGAAATCAATGGTGTGCAATTTTAGAGTATGGGTTTAGCCATAATGCATAGTTCATATGATAGGTGCATGAATAGATATCATCAATTTTGTATGGGTTAAGTTTTGTAAGGAATACGTGAATCTTATGACCTTTTTTCCTTCCTAGAGTTTGTTTCATTCCTAATTTTGACACTCACCTCTAACTTGAAAAGAAACAACATACAATAATACCGTGGTTTTGACTTCCATAATTTTCATTTCTCCCCTTAAATTTTTATTTTATTTTTTATTATTGATGATTTGGGTCCTTGGGATAAGAATGTTCCCTAGTTACTTTCTTCTTTATTAATGTAAATTTAAAAATACCACGTAGATGTCTTCGAAGCAATGGTGTTATGAGTATTCAAAGGAAGCCTTCGTAATGGCATTCATGTATGAGGTTTATTGTGTCACTCGATATGCAAATGTTATTAGTCCCTTCCGTAGGCATAGAGGGACTACAATAATTGATAATACGTTGACTACATATTAGTTTGTCCTTTGACCCGAAATATTTTCACAATACCTATTTTTGGAGCTATGGAATTAAAAACATATACTTTTGTATAATAAAAAGTAACATATATGTACTGCTCTGATTGGATAAGAGATTGGAGGTCTTATTGCCGGCTTCGCTATTCCCAATGTATTATATGGAAACATATCCAAACTTTTTCTCATAGACAATATGTCTTAATAATATATTTTTTCTATAAATTGCTTCAAGGTCGATTAATGCTAGCATTAGTTTGAATGTTTGTATTAGCATTTTATGCTACCCGAATATATCCATATGTTTTGATATGTACTAAGAATATTGAAATGTTTTGATATCCAAGCTTTGTAGTGATTGAGAATTCCAAATTTTATAGCGTTTTTGGTGGATGTATATTTCTTGAAATGTATTGACACTTATTCTGAGATTCCTTAATAGGCCTGACAACGTAAATGTTTACATGATGCAACGTCCTCCAACACCCCTGATAGCTTAAATGTTTGCAGACCGCAAGGTCCTTAGACAGCCTGAGAGTCTTAAATGTTTATGTAAATGCGGTTCTCGGAGTACATTTTTCGTCAAAATTTTCTATACAGTTACAATGAATTTGCATAGTCTTAAATAGCCATTGTATGTTTCATCCTTGTTCTACCATTGATGATACATACATTGTTTACTGGTTCGATGAGTGCTTCTTCTTCGCTTGTTTGTCGGTTTTTTCCATTGTATGTTTCATCCTCGTAATCGTTGAAGATACACACATTGTTTACTGGTTCGGTGAGTGGTTCATCTTCGTTGGTTTCTCGGTTGTTGCTTCTACATTTCATCATTTCGGAGTAAGTTTTGATGCCATAGTTTCACTTTGTATTCCTTGTTTGTTGTTCAGTGTTTGCAGTTTGCAAGTAAGGATGTTTTCTTATTTGTAGTAACATGTTCCTTGTATGTTTCATGTTCCTTTTCTTCTTGGGTTGCAGTTTCGTAATCATTGGAGATACATATGTTGTTCACTGGCTTGATGGTTCTTGCTGGTTCATTGGTTCTTGAGTTGTTGATTATGTTTGTTTGGCTAGGGTTTGTGCTTTGAGGCCCTGGGGTGCAGTTCGGCCTCTTTGTGCTTTCTTGCTGGTTTCTTTTGTTTGATTCGGCCTTGCAGGGTTGGGGTGCAACGACGGTGGTTGGAGATTTTTTTTTTTTGTATTATTATTGTTTTTGGGGGGTGCTTTACGGTATTCACCCCTTGCCCCCAGCAGTCAATATGCAGTTGTGTTATTTTCCATGTCTCCTGAGTCTAATATTTTTTATTCTGTGATATTTTCCTGGTGCTCAACTCATGCCATGAATGAAAATAGTTGCATGCAAAATTGTTCAAGGATTACATGTGAAGTTACAATATCCGTTGTTTTTTTGTTGGAATAAAGCATATGTATGCATGCTACATTTATAAACCATGTATGGTCAGATGTGCGGATATGACATGACATGTTCTTTCTCCTCTACATAGAATGGTGCGCGCACAATACAATTTGTGTTTTGCTTGAGATATGATATGTGCAACAAAGATTCTGCAAGATTATATTTTCATGTCTGGAAGAATGTTTGGGTAGTTTTCCACAAAAAACCGAGAACTTGTATCATGGGCACAACAATCTGTGTAGAGGATAAAGAACATGGTTAAAGGGCATATATGGATAAATTTCCAGGGAAAACTAGAAATCGTTTAGCTGTGGCCATGCAATTGCGTGATGTTTTGTGCCTTGAAATATATTTTGGCCAGGGAAAAAAAATCTACACGTTTACAGCCATGGATAGAGAAGTGCAAAGGTTCATGTTTCTACCTTTGTAGACTGTTCATTGAGTTAGTTTTGTTGTATGTACATATTTCTTGTTCTCCGGTGAATACCAGCTTCCATTGATGTTCATTAAATTTTGTGGGTTCCCACATTGAAACAAATAGAGTAGCTAGAGAAAAGGAGGGAGTCTTGACTGCATTGGATGAAGAGGATATAGAATGGTTCATGCTTGTACTATTGTTTCATATTGTTTTGTTTTGTATTTCATTTATGGTCTGTATATGTGTTAAGCTAGTTGTGTGCCTTCCTACATGGTAATTTATCATGGTTACATACGTTCCTGCATACTAATCTAGTTCATGTCCATTGTGTTTGCGCTGCATTGCTGCATTTAAAAAAAAAGGATGGTTGGACAGGACGAAGGACTATTTGGCGGGTAAATAGACCTGTTTGTTTTTATTTTAGATGTTTGTTTTCATACTAACTTACCTTCATGTCGATTTCATCTTCGACATTGCTGCCTTGGAAAAAACAGGTTGCTTGGACATGGAGATGCATTCTTATGTGCAACAACAGAGGGTTTTGTGGTACAATCTTCTAAAAGGTATACCAAGTGTGCCGGTAAATTAAATATACAAACCGGGTGGGAGCATATAATATTAGACTTTAAAAAAATGACTTCGCAGTAATGGGCCTTTCCGCGCTTCCTATTTCTACTTTTTTCATTTTCTATTATCCCTTTTGTTTTCTAATTCATCTTCTTAGTGTGGTTTCCGAAAATTCCTTCGTGCACCGGTTGGCGGACTAACAGATTGACATATGTGGTCCTGCTTCTACCTTATTCCATAGTTACCCACTTTCTCGATTGCGAGTGCCAGGTTGGCAGGTTGAATATTGCTCCCCTGGCTTTCGAGGGTTCGCGATATACAAATTGGCCATGGTGGCCCGCGGTCACGCCCTATTTATTGTCAAACATTTCTCTAGTTAAAAAATTAATATGCATATAGTTTTATGGTTATTTGGTCCTTCTGATGGACAATATGCAATGGATATTTTTGTTTAGTCCTGATTTTCATCTGCACATGCTTGCATAAAAAAAGGTTGGACTAGTGACATGGCCATGAAAATTCAGTCATCACAGACATCGGCAGACCGACAAGGCCAAAGGTAAAGATGCATACACTCTTCTCTTACTATGTTTACTAAAAAAAATTATTGGGCTATATATTCATCTATGGCATGGCGGATATGTTTATGCCATCTACAATACATGGTTTGCAGCTTGCAAGAAGTATCAACAAGTACAAGCGAGATGTTGAACGTGTTGCATGTTTCGCAGACTAAGAGGTGTGGTTGCGAAACTGTGGCTCCATAGTTCATCAAAACTATGTGTCTACTTGTAACACACTACCATTCACTTTAGTTTTCTTGTTTAAAAATGTCATTAGGTCTAGAGTTGTAACATCCAAAGTACTGTCAATAGAGGGCTTGAACAACCGCCAAACTGGATAGGTGTTTGTCGAGGACATAATGGTTTTCTATACCACCTACTTGGACAAGGCAAACAAAATTAGATCCATTATGCGTGATGATATGATAGAAAAGGATGCTATGATGACAGTGACACTGATTATTCCTCCACAACTTGTCCAGAAACATGTAGAAAAGATATTTCTGCGTAATGGGATATTTATTATAAATTTTAATATATTTCCCAAAAGAGTATATGACCATGGTGATTGCGATAGAATTATTTCTCTCAACGAAACAAGCATTGTGGAAAAAATTCCTGCTATTTGATCAGAATATCGCTTCCTCCCGGACTTGACTATCATCCAGCTTGAGCAGAGCACTGATATTTACCAAATCAAAATGATTGGGGCTTCTGTGACACTGGTGAGAAAATTTGGGTCGCAACACATTCTCCATATAAAGGATGGAGAATCAGACAACGACAAGGCAATGATACCACTTTTCATATTCAGTTTTGTTCTTTACTTTCGTGTCTGCATGTATGTCCAATAAGTTACACAAATATTGCACTATTCCATGTTGCAGCTACAATTGTTCAATACATATTCAGATTTGTTTTCATCAATGGAACAACAATTGCATAGAGGGCAGATTCCACTTATGCTATTCAAAAATATAACAAAGAAAAATGATGCTAGAGAAAGGATATTTCGGACAACCCAGGCAACATTTGTAACATAGTTGCGAAAAGATATAGTAAAGGATCTGGAGAAACTAGCTAGCTCCACAATTGTTGTGCGTATACATTCACAAAATCATCCTCACTTTTCTTATAGAAATATCCTTCAACAAATTTCTGCACCTGTTTAATTTTTAATTTTTTTTGTTTTAAAGGGGAGGGGGGGGGTGCAATTGTGTATTATATTTTTCAATGTTAATACATTTTCTTGCATTCCTAGGTTGAAGGTATTTTAGTTGCAGCCAATGTGTACTCGACCCCCTTTGAGCCTATATGTGAAAAATTCCATTCTGCATCTTTTTCCTCTACTTTGATAAGTGATGATACAATTGATTGTCTGCGATGCGTTGAAAAATGTCCATATATTTATGGACATTGCGTCAATGGTGTTATCTGAACCATGGACAACAAAACTGTGCATTGTACGGTTAGCAAGCCTCTGTTACAAAATGTGCTTCCTGAGTTGGCAAAGTTGTCGTATGAAATGTATCTACAGAAAAAGGCAAGTAGTGTCTACATTCTATGACAACTTCGGATACAAAGCAAATTCACTTTAAATGAGGACAATGCAATTTTGCATATTGATTGAAGAAGGGGAAATTTTTTTATATCAAACTTTAGGAGGAAACAAAAATACCTCATGTCTCTCTGTAATATTTTTTCAACATCTAGATGAAAGTTCGTTTCAAGAGAAAATGAATGCGGCGACGTCTTTTCTTTTTATATCAAATTTTTTGGTGCAAAGGTCGATGGATTCTGCTCTATGGAACCTTCTGGGAACTTGCATGTGGGATGTTTAAAGTATGGTTGGTTCTTGGTTATCTTCTTTGTCTGTCAATTTGTATACTGTGGAACTCCAACTATTCTTTGGAGGACATAGAACAATATAATTGATTTTTTTTAGCCAGCTGGTACGTAGATCCGCCTGATAATTTCTATGGCGCTATGACGCAAATGTACTATGTGACTTGCTTTAGCAAATTTCCTTGATCGATGAACTTGATCAAATTATTGTTCTGAAATAATTTGAAATCAACGAATATATAGTGTGCGAAGTGCAACTATCCTATCATACCAACAAGAGACTCTTAAAATTCAAATTGGTTGTTGTTTTCACATTTTTCCTTATTCGATGAACTTGGTAAAATTAATATCCTAGAATCATTTGAAATCAACGAATATATACTATGCGGACTGAAATTGTTCTATCATATGAACAAGAGGGCCTTAAAATTCAAATTACTCCTTTTTATGCTTGCGATGATAGAATTTAAAAAAAAATCTTTTGTTTCCTTCATTTTTAAAAAATAAGCGATTTACATCCTTTAATAATTTATTGTAATTCACTCGTACAATAACAATAGTTAATATTAATATTTTAGTATTTGAAAATAATGCTTTTAGATGAAGTTAGATAGGATGAGCATCGCTAAAAAATTGCAGTCTTTAACCCGCCATATGTGGAGTCCGCAAGTCCACCTGTCAATTTGTATATCACAAAAGTCTAGGTGATATTTGTAGGACACAGAACAAAAAAGACTCAAATTTCAGCCTGCCAGGCTGAGAACCCGCAATCCAAACAGTGCCCAAGTATGGAATGAGGGATCTGCATATGCTCTTTAAAATATCTTGTCCATACTTTGTAAAAGTACATGTTTACTATGTATTGCTCATTTGTCGGAAAACTTTTATATCAGTCGCTCGACCAGATTGTACAAACTTTCTCGTCTAATTAAATTCTACAATATAAAAATATATTATTAATAATTTAGTATTGAAAATAATGTTTTTAGATATGTTAGATAGTTGATAGGGATTAGCATCTGTAAACAATGGAAAACTTGAACCTACCAGCCCTCAAGTCCATTTGTCAATCTGTATATCGCGGAACTTCAAGTGTTATTCAAACAACAAGGAGCAATGAAACGATAATGAGCCAGGCAACCCACATGTCCATTTCTCAATTTGTATATCATAGAGTTGTGGGTGGTGTTTGTACAATGCGAAACAATAATGGCCCAATTTTCAGCATGTGATCCCTAGAGACCCGATAATTTTTTTTTGTTAAATATGAAACTCATACAAGATCGCTATGGGACAATAAAAGTGCAATGTTCAACCAACCAGCCCGAGTCTACCTGTCAATTTGTATATCGCGAAATTCTAGGTGCTATTTGTAGGAGACAAAACAATAGAGACTCTATTTTCATCCCGTTAGGCCGTGAACCCGCGATCCAAAAACTTCCTAAGTATTGAATGAGGGATCCTCATATGCTGTATAAAATCTCATTCCATACTTTATATAGAGACTATGTCCACAAGTTTGCGTGCCAATTTGTATATCGTAGAAGTTTAGGTGTTTTTTGTAGGACACAGAACAATAGATACTTAATTTTCATCCCTCCAGGTCGTGAAGCCGTGATCCAAAAAGTGCCTAAGTATGGAATGAGGGATCCACATATGTTCTAGAACAATGTCTTTGTACATGGCAGAACAATAGAGGCCCAATTTTTAGCCTGCCAGCCCCAGAGCCCCCGATAAAAAAAAAATTCGCTAAATATGAAATTCATACCGGATCGCTATGGGACAATAAAAGTGCAATGTTTATCCAACCAGCCCGATTCCACCTGTCAATTTGTATATCGTGGAAGTATGGGTGCTATTTGTAGGAGAGGGAACAATAGAGATTCTATTTTCGGCCCGCCAGGCCGCGAACCCACAATCCTAAAACTACCTAAGTATGGAATGAGGGATTTGCATATGTTGTATAAAATCTCATTCCATACTTTATATAGATACTATGTCCACAAGTACATATGTCAATTTGTATATCGTGGAAGTCTAGGTGCTCTTTGTAGGACACAGAACAATAGATACTTAATTTTCAACCTGCCAGGTCACAAACCCATGATCCAAAAAGTGCCCAAGTATGGAATGAGGGATCCACATATGTTCTAGAACAATGTGTTTATACAATGCGAAACAATAGAGGCCCAATTTTTAGCCTGGGAGCCCCAAAACCCCTGATCAAAAAAAAATGCTAACTATGAAATTCATACAGGATTGCTGCAGGACAATAAAAGTGCAATATTCAGCCAACCAACTTGAGTCCACCTGTCAATTTGTATATCACGGAAGTCTGGGTGCTATTTGTAGGAGACAGAACAATAGAGACTCTATTTTTGGCCCGCCAGGCTGCGAACACGTGATCCAAAAACTGCCTAAGTATGGAATGAGGGATCCGCATATGCTGTATAAAATCTCATTCCATACTTTACATAGAGAGTATGTCCACAAGTCCATGTGTCAATTTGTATATCACGGAAGTCTAGGTGCTCTTTGCAGGACACAGAACAATAGATACTTAATTTTCAGCCCACCAGGTCGCGAACCTGCGATCCAAAAAGTGCCCAAGTATGGAATGAGGCATCCACATATGTTCTAGAAAAATGTGTTTGTACAACGCGACAAAATCGAGGCCCAATTTTCAGCCCGCCATCCCCAGAGCCCCCAATAAAAAAAAATTGCTAAATATGAAATTCATACGGGATCGCTATGAGACAATAAAAGTGCAATGTTCAGCCAACCAGCCTAAGTCCACCTATCAATTTGTATATCGCGGAAGTCTGGGTGATATTTGTAAGAGAGGGAACACTAAAGACTATGTTTCCGTCCCGCCAGGCCGTGAACTCGCGATCCAAAAACTTCCTAAGTATGGAATGAGGGATCTGCATATGCTATATAAAATCTCATTCCATACTTTATATAGAGACTATGTCCAAAAGTCTGTGTGTCAATTTGTATATCGCAGAAGTCTGGGTGCTCTTTGTAGGACACAGAACAATAGATACTTAATTTTCAGCCCGCCAGGTCGCAAACCCACGATCCAAAAAGTGCCCAAGTATGGAATGAGGGATCCACATATGTTCTAGAACAATGTCTTTGTACATCACAGAACAATAGAGGCCCAATTTTCAGCCCGCCAACCCCAGAGCACCCGATAAAAAAAAATTGCTAAATATGAAATTCATACGGGATCACTATGGGACAATAAAAGTGCAATGTTCAGCCAACCAGCCTGAGTCCACCTGTCAATTTGTATATCGTGGAAGTCTGGGTGCTAGTTGTAGGAGAGGGAACAATAGAGACTCTATTTTCAGCCTACCAGGCCGTGAACCCGCAATCCAAAAACTGCCTAATTGTGGAATGAGGGATCGCATATGCTGTATAAAATCTCATTCCATACTTTATATATAGACTATGTCCACAAGTCTGTGTGTCAATTTGTATATCCCGGAAGTATAGGTGCTTTTTGTAGGACACAGAACAATAGATACTTAATTTTCAGCCTGCTAGGTCGCAAACCCATGATCCAAAAAGTGCCCAAGTATGGAATGAGAGATCCATATATGTTCTAGAACAATGTGTTTGTACAACGCAGAACAATAGAGGCCCAATTTTCAGCCTGCGAGCCCCAGAAACCCCGATCAAAAAAATTTGCTAACTATGAAATTCATACGGGATCACTATGGGACAATAAAAGTGCAATGTTTAGCCAACCATCTTGAGTCCACCTGTCAATTTGTATATCACGGAAGTCTGGGTGCTATTTGTAGGAGACAAAACAATAGAGACTCTATTTTTGGCATGCCAGACTGTGAACACGTGATCCAAAAACTGCCTAAGTATGGAATGAGGGATCTACATATGTTGTATCAAATCTCATTCCATACTTTATATAGAGACTATGTCCACAAGTCTGCGTGTGAATTTGTATATCGAGGAAGTCTAGGTGCTCTTTGTAGGACACAAAACAATAGATACTTAATTTTCATCCCACCAGGTCATGAACCCGTGATCCAAAAAGTGCCCAAGTATGGAATGATGGATCTGCATATTTTCTAGAACAATGTGTTTGTACAACTTGAAACAATAGAGGCCCAATTTTCAGCCCACCATCCCCAGAGCCCCCGATAAAAAAAAATCGCTAAATATGAAATTCATACGGGATCACTATGGGACAATAAAAGTACAATGTTCAACCAACCATCCCGAGTCCACCTATCAATTTGTATATCATAGAAGTCTGGGTGCTATTTGTAGGAGAGGGAACAATAAAGACTATATTTTCGGCCCGCCAGGCCGCAAACCCGCGATCCAAAAGTTGCCTAAGTATGGAATGAGGGATCTGCATATGTTGTATAAAATCTCATTCCATACTTTATATAGAGACTATGTCCAAAAGTCTGCATGTCAATTTGTATATTGCAGAAGTCTAGGTGCTCTTTGTAGGACACAGAACAATAGATACTTTTTTTTCAGCCTGCCAGGTCGCGAACCCATGATTCAAAAGGTGCCCAAGTATTGAATGAGGGATCTGCATATGTTCTAGAACAATGTGTTTTTACAGCGCGGAACAATAGAGGCCCAATTTTCATCTCGCCAGCCCCAGAACCCCCGATCAAAAAAAATTGTCAACTATGAAATTCCTACGGGATCGCTATGGGACAATAAAAGTGCAATGTTCAACCAACCAACCCGATTCCACCTGTCAATTTGTATATCGTGGAAGTCTGGGTGCTATTTGTAGGAGACGAAACAATAGAGACTCTCTTTTTGGCCCACTTGACCGCGAACCCGCGATCCAAAAATTGCCTAAGTATGGAATGAGGGATCCACATATGTTGTATAAAATCTCATTCCATACTTTATATAGAGACTATGTCCACAAGTCTGCATGTCAATTTGTATATCGCGGAATTCTAGGTGCTATTTGTAGGACACTAAACAATAGATACTTAATTTTCAGCCCACCAGGCCACGAACCCGTGATCAAAAAATGCCCAAGTATGGAATGAGGGATCTACATATGTTCTATAAAAATACAAATGCAATGTTCAGCTAAGAAGCCCATAGGTCCTCCTTACAATTTGTATATCGCGGAAATATCGGTGCTATTTGTAGAACACGGAATAATAGAGACTCTTTTTTCAGCCCACCACGCCGGAAACCCGCGATAAAAAAAGTGCCTAAGTATGGAATGAGGAATCCGCATATGATATATAAAATCTCATGTCTATACTTTATATAGAGACTCATCTCCGTAAGTCCCACTGCAATTTGTATATCGCAGAACTGTAGGTGCTATTTGTAGAGCACAGAACAATAGATACTCAATTTTCAGCCCGCCAAGCTGCGAACGCACGAAACAGAAAGTGCCCAAGTATGGAATGAGGGATTCACATATGTTATATAAAATATCATGTCCATACTTTATAAAATTACATGTTTATTATGTATTGCTCGTTTGTCGAAATACTTTTATATCACTCGGCCGACCAGATTGTACAAACTTTCTCGTCTAATTAAATTTTTCAATATAAATATTTAACAGTAATAATTTACCACAGGTTAGATTTTGAATTTGTATATCATGGAATTGTAAGTGTTATTTGTAGAGTACGAAACAATAGATGCCCAATTTTTTGCCCGCCAGCCCGAGAACCCCCGATCCAAAAAAGTGGCTAAATATGGAATTAATACGGAATCACTAAGGACAAAAAAAGTGCAATGTTGAACCAACCAACCCACAAGTCTTCCTGTCAATTTGTGTATCACAAAAGTGTAGGTGATATTTGTAGAACACAGAACAATAGAGGCTCATTTTTCAGCCCGCTTGGTCGAGAACCCGCCCGTCGGACCGAGAACCATCGACCCTTCACGTCTCCTAGGTATATCTTCTGTCATTTTTCTTTTGTAACCCGCCCGATTGCTTTCCATACTTTGGTATTTCTTGGAATCGGTTTCTCCATCACCAATGCCTTCATACTTGTTTTCAGATATGCAATAATTAAGATTTAATGCTAGTAGCCATCCTGCAGCAACTGTTAAAATTGTCATTAGTGTCCGGAAATCTGGAGAAGATTTTTCATTAGTACGAATTAAACTAAGATTTCCACACAAGCATGTTATCCTTTCCAAGTATTCATTTAAAAGGAGACACAATATTTTTTTTGTGTGTGACAATGGGTTGGTGCTTCTAAGAAATTTATGATTCTTAATCTCTTTTCTCCGTCATTGCCACCTTCACACTTTTTTCTAATTGTGAAATTAGTGAGATGTGATGGTCACAACTCATTCTGCACGAAACCTGGAAATTGTCATTGATCAACGAAAGGATCGAGGAGATATTCAATTGATACACATTAAACCATAATTTTCGGAGGCTTATATTATCCCTCCCCGATTTTCATTTCAAACATCGTCTCGAGAAAATGGAAATTCTTAATAACTTTTGGTAGCAGTTCTCTCCACACACAGTAAACACATTGGGGCATAATGGCTAGAGGTTCCACTATTCCAGGACATATTCTTATTATTCATCTCCCTCTGCCCAGGAGAAAAAAAGGAGATGGTCCCTTGGTACACTGAGAGATATATTTCAAGCCAAAAAATTCCATGGAAACCCTGGCTTCTTAGAGAACCTGCCCAGTTGCAGTCATGGCTATTGCAGAAGTTGATGCCATGAATTTCGATCCAGAAGAAGATGATGTGATGGACGATGATACATAAATGGATGATGGAAATGCAGAGAATATTCCCACTCCTGAGCCCAAATTGAAATCAACCATAACGAAGGGACCTTCCCATCTCGGTGATCACATTCATGACAACACCAAAAGGAGTTTCAGAAAATAAATTGACAGTGAACGCAACAACCACTTTGCACCGCAAAAGTAGGAATTCCATAGTTCCAAATTATTCCATTCTGGGCAGAAGAGTTTCAACGTAAAGCAATGATATGTTGATGCTCCCAGAGATATATTTCAAGCAAAAAAAATATTGTTTAACATTTTCGAGCATCAGGTCCAAAACTCTCGCTGTTGCAACACATTTTCCTACTAGTCATCTCCTTCTGCCCAGAATGGACTAATTTGGGCCTTTGGAATTTCATGTGCAAGCTGTGCTACTAAATTATTTTGGACTATGCAGAGGTGGTTTCAGCAAATGGCTATTCCATTTTCCCTGCAACCATTTTCATCTTCTTCCTCAGGGAAAGCTTCTGAAAAATATCAATTTTAGCAGAGGATGATTCATCGAGGAGAAAACTCCTAGGATCTTGCATACTGCAGAACCCATGCATGTGTTTGTCGCAGAAACCTTCAATGTTTTGGCCTGAAGAACATGGTCCAATTTCTAAGCATAGATGTACAATACTTGATGTTTTTCTTATTCTTTTAAATGGATTTGCTATTAATTTTTTTTTCCTTGGACTCAACGTTCCTGCCTCTTTTATGGGTTTAACGCATGTTCTAATTTCCATGGTTCACAACTCTCATACTTCTTCGATCTTGTGTTTACTAATACCAATGTACAATATTGTAGCAAAATCGTTATTCTTGTTTCTAGACATGCAATTATTAAGTTTTAATGCTAACAACCCATAATGCAAGAAGTTTAATACTTTAGTTAATATGTTGCACTGATGGAAGAATGTATCAAGAACACAGTTACACCCACACGTTCCAATAAAATCTAATCTTCAATAAAGCATTTCCTGACAATTAGTACAAAATGAAGTTTAGTAGTTAAGTTGACATGTTACAGTCATGGAATAATGTATCAAAAACATAGTTGCATGCTCACGTTGCAATAAAATGTAATCTTCAACAATGCATTTTCTGAGAATTAGTAGATCATGGTTTTGCAACATTTGGGCTTCTTTGAAACCAATTCGCGCTTACGAAAACTGCCTTCCACCTTTCTATTTTCCCACTATTTTATTCCCTCTAGTTTCTCTTCCTTCTTACTTAATCATTTTTTTCTCGACAATTCATTTCTACGCATATTCACAGATTCACGTGTTTCCAACGACCACTTACCCTTTCTTTAAATTGTCCTTCTATTGTTCCTTGTCCCACAACTGGCACCCAGAGTTCTGCCATATAAAATTGACAGGCGAACTTGTGCACTGGTCGGGTCAACATTGCACTTCTACTTTTCCATGACCTCCAAAAAACATTCATAGCTCCACTATATACAAATTAACATATATACAAAGTTGAAACCGTTCTTAGATCATACCCTTTTTCGTATTACGATCCACCTATCATTCCCTTTTTCGTGGTGCACATTTTTGCACTGAAAACTTTCGAGAAATACAATTTAACCGTCGAGTCCTCGCATATCTAGTAGAACCATTGTAACCTCATTTTGAATCTCGTCTGTCCGCTTTCCATACTTCACCATTTGTTAAAATTTATTTGGGGAATCGTTGGTTTAACGAGTTCAAGATATATTCAGTTTGTAGTCGTTGTTTCCTGTGCCCGCGCTCCTTTGCAATTAGCAGTTGGAAATTATATATAAGATATTATTGCTACGCATGCAATTAGCAATTTCCCTATTCTATACTTAGCCACATTGTCGAAATTCCGCAAATATATAAATCGGTCACTGAACTTCCCCATCATGATCTCTTTCGTTTTACACATTTTTCACTCAAAAAATCTGAAACATGAAATTTCACTGTGCAACACTTGACTGTCCTGACTATCCCCGTAACCCTTTTTTGAATGCCATCCAACCGCTTTTTAGAGTTTTCTATTATTTCCTTGCTCTCCACCGTCTCCATCACCTTTTCACTTGTCTATAATAAAAGAAAATAAAAAGTTATATATATATATATATATATATATATATATCTTGTTTCTAAATATGGAATTGCTGACATTTAATTCTAACAGGTCATCATGTAGAAACCATATATATTGTCATTGGTGGTAGAAAGGCTCGAGGACATCTCGTATTCATGTGCATTAAACCAAAATTTGTGGGGGGATTATATTATCCCTTCTGAGTGTTCATTTCAAAATCATGAAATCCTGTTCACACGGCGTGGCCTTCGCACGTTCATGAAACCTCCATTCCTTAATTTCTCTTCGCTGTACCCACTACCTTCGCATTTCTAAATATGCAATAAATAAACTTTACTGCTAACAGTTCATCATGCACCACCAATACAGATTGTAATTAATCAACGAAAGGCTCGAGGAGCTTTCCGATTCATAAACATTTAACCAAGATTTAGCAAAAAGTTACATTATTCGCTCTAACTGTTCATTTAAACCATCATCTGCAGGAAACAAACCTTCTCATAAACCTATGGCATCAAATTGGCACCATTTCTGTGGAGATACAGTGAACATCTTCGGGCGTGACGACCAAAAATTCCACTGGTCCAGGGCATTTTCTTATTACTCAACCTCTACCACAGAGAACCAAGTAATTTGGATCTCTAAGATTGCTCATGCAGGTTGTGTCCCTGAGATTTTTGACTATAAGGACCTGGTCTCTTGGTGCACTGATAAATTTATTGCAGAGAAAATAATTATTCCATTGCACGACCACTCTTCTATTTCTTTTTCACCTCAGGTCTTCCGCCAGATGCTAAAATTGCCCGAGCCAACATTGACGTTCAAAGGAGAAGATTGCAAACAGTTCCTAGAAAAGCATAATAATGGATTCGACCTCTTGCCCCTTTTTTTGGAAAACCCGAATCTAGTTCCTAAAGATATTACAAGCATGCAGGTTAGTTCATTTAAAAATCCATTTTGTGAAATTTTCCGGCTGTTTACAAGAATAACGGGACATGATTCCACAGGTACTGTTTCCCGCATGGCTCTTTATATTTTGTATTTCATAGTCAACGAACAAGCTATTTTTGATTGGGGTAGGTTAATTTCCCATGAAATATCTTCCCAATTGTCAAGCTACAAAATGGAAAAGAAATTTTATATGTCATCCTATTTAGTTTTTGCAATAGCACATTCCTTTCAATTTATGCAACTATCTCTATCCAAGAATGTCAACTGGGAATTCCACCTAGTAATGTTCTGGTACCAGGCCTTGTGGAAGCACAAGGATTCCCACTATTTTTATGAGTTATTTAATGGCTTCTTATCTGTTTTCAAATTTTTGTTGTTAGGAGAAGATGCTCCCTGCATATCTGAACAAGCAACTAGTTTTTTGGACAAAAAGGGGACACTCCAAAATTTGGATAATTACACTATCATAATAATTTTTGGCTCAACAGAACAACCTGTTCTCCTTCCATGTCACATTACGGACAAAATTTTTATTGCAGAAGTAGCACATCAATACAACTACTAGTTCAATTTGTTACAAAGGAAGAAAAAAAAATAGTTCATTCCTCTGCCTTGGAAAATAGGGGAGTTCGTGTTGAAAAACGTCAACAAAATTAACGATTTTGTGGCACATTTTAGCATTTCCAACCTCAGATATGCTGAAGACATAAGAGGATTCGACCCCTATGTTATTTTTAGACAACATTTACAATCACTTGGCCTCAGCGATTGTTTTGTAAATAAACACCTACCCAAAAATAGAGACAGTGACGGTCCTGCCTCTGATGCCGTCGATGTAGAGATAGTGAAAAGCTACACTAAATTGTACATACAACAGGGGAAAGGCCCTAGTGACAAGAGTGTTCAATTCACAAGTACCACTCCAAAAAGTACAACATCCCGGAGCATCGCTCCAACGGCCCATCACAACAACAAAGAAACCCAGAGTTCTTCAAACGAAGGAGGAGATAATGACCCTCCTCACTCTAAAATTTATAGTTCTCACAAGCTTCCAGTAGAGAAGAGGAGAAAAAAAAATGAGGGGCAGGCGGAAGAGCCGAGAATTCAAAGTGAGAACATGGAAGTTGACACTGATCTGGATACCATGTTCCCCTTCCTTGATTAGCCTGAAGACACCATCCACCATAGCCATCCAATGGACATATTCGTTACCCAAAATTTTGACGAAGATGAATCCTTCATGTTCTAGAGCGCTGGTTTTGATAGCCGGAACAAAAAAATCATATTTGAGAAAAAAAATGTTAAAAATATCAAAGGAAAATCACGTTCAGAGGTTGATGTTGCCAACATATAGCCATCCCAAATCTTTCAACTTCACACCGTGACCGGAGAAGAAATTCATGACTCCATTGGACGCATCGAGACCCAGAATGCCACACTGAAGGACCGAGTCAAGGAATTGGAAGACGCTTTATTTCCTATGCCATTGCTTGCTGATCCTTTGGCAATATCCATGCTTGGCACCCCTACACCCAATGTAAAAGCATCCTCCACCATGCTCACATCCTGTAAAGGATATGTGGAGAACAATATAAAAAAAATAATGGAAATGGTTACCGAGGTGTGGAAAACATCACAAACCATCGCTTCCCTTGGAACCAGGGCACATAGATTTCTCAATCTTTTGCAATCCGAATTAAAAGATGATTTTTTTTTTTTTTTAAACGGTCATCCCTTTTGGCAAGATTGTCAACAATATGACAGAAACAAAAAGAAGAGAAGAAGATCTTCCATCCAAAAACCAGATCGGCCAATTGAATGCATGTTGGAAAGAAAAAGTAAGGAACGTGCGTCTCATTGTTCAGTCATGTGAACAAGCCATATCGAAGAAAGATAAATTATTCACAAAGATGTCAAATATAGACTTAGCCTAGAAAACCAATGAATTTCAAGACCCCCTCTTAATCGCAAACTCCTTTCCCTTAACCAGACAAGAGTTCGATAGACAGGTTGCTATGTTGAAGACCTTGTCTCTAGAAAAGTTTTACAACATCCTTCAATTTGATGAAGCTCATGTCCATGACTGGCTAGTCAAATATGCAGTACAGAATGAGGAAATTCATCAGGCTCTCTCTAATCTTTCTATTGACTTCCAGGAATTAGAAAATGATCTTTTCAACATCAAAACCCGAAACTAGATCAACGTCATCCGAATGAGAGGCTACATTGAAGAATGGCTCGAAAGGCAATTGAAATAGGCCGCCAACGAAAGACAATAGGCAGTTTCCAGCAGTCGTGGAGAACATACTTGAAACCGCAGTCGTCGCCGACATCAATGAAACGATATCTGCAAACAAATATCCAAATAGCTCATATGTACCCTCACTGTAAGTTTACTCATTGCATATTTCTTTGTTTCTCAACCTAGTTATTCCACTTTCTTAAATAAATATGTATAGGAAAACACTTATACCTTTCCATTTATTTTCTTTTGCAGCTATTGAACTCTATCTTCTTTTCACAATCTTGTTTTTTTTACATATTTCTCTAATGGTCCGTGGGAGCCCCAATCCCAATCTACATGACAAACACATTGAAATTCCAGTTTATATGTAACAAACTTTATTTTTTTTGTATATTTCAAAATTTGCAGTAGTATGTAACAAACTTTTATTTTTTGATAGATTTCAAATAAAAATGCATTTAAATATTTATATGTTACAGACTCTATTCTTATCTTTCTGTATAAAAAATGCATTTATTTTTTAATATGTTAGACTTTTATTCTTATCCTTCAGTAGTATGTATGGAAAATGCATTTTGATCCAGGTGGATATTGGTGGCCACCCACCTTTTCCAAATGGCTCAAAAGAGTTTTGTGGCAATTTTGGCAATTTACTATTTTTAGCAGATTTTAACTTTCAGGGCCATTTTGAGGGTCCAAATGAAGTTTTTTTGAGATTAAGGTTCTCAATGATATCTGAAGGCATGATTGATCCCCCAAAATAATTCTCCTCAATGATACCTTTCCAATGAGCTATCACACGCCTAAAACAGAGATCGTATGCAAAGGTTACGACCCCGGGAAGTTGATGTACTCACTTACCCAAACAGGGCCCACATGACTTTTGGCACTTCATCTCCTAGGGTTAGGTTTTTGGATTTCTAGGGTTTTTGTCATTCCTTCTTATTGTAAAAAGGCCTTCAAAGCCTCATTTTAATCATTTTCTTGAGAATGTGAGTAGTCGTCACATCTCTTCTTAGAGATAAGCTACCACCATTCTAGTGAGTCTTTCACTCTGTATTTTTACAGTCTCTGTACATTTCTTTCATTAATAGAAATCATGTATTACTGTATATCTATGTTTATGGTTGCATCTATGATACATTTATGTTATATTATTAAATATCTACGATATCTCTGTGCATTTCTTTATTATATCTCCGATCTCATTTCGTGCCGAAAATAATCCGGATCAGTGGTATCAGAGCAGGCTGCTCTTAATCGTTTTTTCCAGTGCATGTCCCCGACGAGGTCCGAGTATAGAAAGTTGGGTCTCGAGCTTGTCTCTCTTGAATATGATCACTCAATGGTGGAAGAAAAGAAAAACGATGGAGCACACGATCCTATCAATCTGTTGCTTAAGCAAGCTCTCTCGCGATAGAGGGACGAAATGATGGAGAATTTTTCCCACATCCTTCAACGCCTCTCGATAGCATCAAGCGCATCTTCATCAAGATGCCACTTTGGAGCCACCTCAACTTTCAAGGTACAGGTTAATTTTGATATTCCCATATTTGAATGTCAAATAGATGTAGATGCCCTAGATAAATGGTTAAATATGCTAGAAGGTTATTTCTCTGTTCATAATATTTCCAACAAGGAAAAGATCACCTTCACACTCCTTAAGGCTCTCCCTCATGTCAAGCATTGGTGGGAAACTTACTGGGAGCAAAGTTTCACAGAGGAGTCTGGAATTTATGGGGCAGATACCACTTGGGATTTTTTTGTGGATGCCGTAAAAGAACAGTATTACCCTGTTGGAAGCTATGAGGAACAGTACATGAGATGGACCACAATACGACAAGAGAGAGGCCAAGAAGTTTTAGAGTTCACCAATACCTTCCATACCTTGCACACCAAGCTGGGTATCAAAGACTCCGAGCGACATTTGGTTCTGAAATACCGTGGGGCTCTACACAGATACATCCAGACTAAAATGGATTTTTTGGACATCTCATCACTCGGTGCTGCTTATCGATATGTTGTTAAAATTGAGCAGAAATTTAAGCACCAGAACAAACGAGAATTCGGGTATGCAAATTCGCAACAACCAATGTATGACAAAGACGACCCTAACAAAAATTCTCCCGAAAACGATTCTAAGACACAGGAAAAGAAGGTTCACGGGAAGACAAAGGACACCGGAAAATGGTGTGATTTCCACAAAATCCCTTGGCACAACACCGATGAATGTTGCTCAAAACAAACATTGGTGGTCGAGATCAATGACAAGGAGTCGAACCCTGATTCAGAATCTGATTCTGAAAATACTAGTAAAGGAAAGATCATTGACGCATGCCTCACTGCTATTGTCACGACCGCAACAATTCAACCAGAAGAGCCAACAGATCTTGAAGAGGGGGAGCTCCTTTTTCATTCATATATGTGGATGAAGGGGACACCGCTACATTTTATTGTTGATAGCAGAAGCCAGAAAAACCTCATCTCAGCAGAGGTCGTCAAACAGTTGGGATTGTCGACAACACCACACCCGCAACCATGCAACATCGGGTGGCTTCGGAAAGGACGAGATCTCTGTGTCAACCAACAGTGTCGATTTTCATATGCCATCCAACCCTTCAAGGATGAGGCATTATGTGATGTTTCCCCACTGAATGTCTGTGATGTTCTCTTGGGCCAACCATATATGTGGAGACGTCATGTTGTTTATGAGTCTTGACCTCGTAGTGTCATTGTTACTTTGGGGGGTCATCTCTACAGAATACCAGAGGTAGTTCCGACTATTGTTCCACCTAAAAAGTGTCACAAGGTAGTATCTCTTACTACAAAATTCAGCTTCTTCACAATCTGTTCAAAAGGAGAACGAAAGGACACTGCAACCACTACAGGTTTTCCCAAAGCACCTTCTATCCAATAGAAGGAGGTCGACAAGGCTGCAGCGAAGTGTGAAGATTCATTCTGCACATCATCCTCTCATGTATCTCAACTTTTTGAACAACCTCAACCTCAATAGGTTCGTGACAGATTTCCACAAACTTAGCAATGCGGCGTCTCCAGCAAGACAAGTAGCTCACCAAGATGCAGATTCAACAAACGCTTTTCCCTCTCCCCTGGGAACTCAGCACAATGGAGACCATTGCTACCTAAGGAGGGAGGATTGATCCAGGTGGATATCATTGGCCACGAACCTTTTCCAAATGGCTCAAAATAGTTTTGTGGCAATTTTGGCAAGTTACTATTTTTAGCAGGTTTTAACTTCTGGGGCCATTTTGAGGGTCCAAATGAAGGTTTTTTGAGATTGAGGTTCTCAATGATAGCCAAAGGAATAATTGATCCCCCAAAATGAATCTCCTCGACGATACCTTTCCAACGAGCTATCACACGCCTAAAACGGAGATTGTATGCAAAGGTTACGACCCCGGGAAGTTGATGTACTCACTTACCCAAACGGGGCCCACNTGGTGCTTCATCTCCTAGGGTTAAGTTTTTGGATGTCTAGAGTTTTTGGAATTCCTTCTTATTGTAAAAAGTCCTTCAGAGCCTCATTGTAATCATCTTCTTTCGAATGCGAGTAGCCGTCACATATCTTCTCAGAGATAAGCTGCCACCATTCTAGCAAGTCTTTCACTATGTATTTTTACAGTCTCTGTACATTTCTTTCATTAATAGAAATCGTGTATTACTGTATATCTGTGTTTATGGTTTCATTTCTGATACATTTATGTTATATTATTGAATATCTGCGATATCTCTGTGCATTTATTTATTATATCTCCGATCTGATTTCATGCCGAAAATAATCCGGATCACATTTACTCTTTTATATGTTACAGACAATACCTCATCAACCATACCTGAACTAGAACCTGAACTTGTTTATGCTACATTAGCTTCCTTTGATTCTTTTATGGATTCCTCCTTGGACACATTCGGTCTTTTCCAGCAATCCTTCTTGAGATGCCTAGATTTTCCACAGAACCAACATTTCTTCTTACTCTTCTTGCCTCTTGAATTAGAGCTTTATGTACCCCTCTGACTTTTCCCTCTTTCTATAGATCGACCTCTGATGACCATTTTCTTTTCTCTTGAGGTTTCTTTACCAGATGTCTTCCTTATATCCTCAGAAAACAAATATCCCACAACATTGTCATAATCAATGGAATCTATTATGTTAAACCACACAGTTATGACCAGATGGTCCCAAGACTGAGGAAACAAACAAAGTAACATAACTTCCTTGTCCTCATCTTCAAACTTTACTTCCATATTAGTTAATTGAGAAATCAGAGTTTTGAAAACATTCAAGTGATCAACAATTTGCATGCCTTGTTTCATCCGAAAGTTGTACAACTCCCTTTTCAAGAAGATTCTATTTGACAAATTCTTTGTCATATGTAGACTCTCCAATTTGGTCCACAAACCTATTGTTTTCATCTCTTCAACGATGTTAAACAACACCTGATCTCCCAAACAAAAATGAATAGTACTCAGGGCTCTTGCATCTATATCCTCTCAGTCCTCATCTGTCATGCTTTTCCGTTTCTTTGACTTTCCAACCAAGTCCTTTTGCAATCCTTGTTGCACAAGAAAATCTTGCATCTTGAGTTTCCATAGCGCAAAGCTATTATTACCACTAAACTTTTCCACCTCAAACTTGGAACTCTTCACTTTCTCCATTAGCAAAAACACTTCAAAAACCCACTACTTATAAAACTTTTATGAGGGTAGCCTGGGACGATTAGGAATCATCGAACTTTGTCAAAGGATAGCTTGCGACAAATTGCACACAAATTGCCACACCTTTCCAAACTACAACCTATGATGACGTCGCACTGTGTAACATGTAGTTCCTGCGACGATTCCAAAATTTTCACAATTTCTAAAGTGTGCCACCGATCGTCGCACTTTTCTACACGGACAACCTACAACGGTGTAATAAAACCCATCCACTTCACTTGAATCGGCTTGTCTCAGCTCTTCGATCCAACCACCTGATTCTCTTCTCCTTCACTCTCTTCTCCTTCAACTCTAAGCTCTGATACCACTTGTTAGGCAGCGGAAGAAAAATCTAGCATATAACAAAGCATAAAATAAGCAATATCAAACACGCATTAAACCAAACACATCAATCATACACTTGACACAATGATTTATGTGGAAACCCAGTGAGGGAAAAAACCACGGGCAATGATTATCGATATTCTTATTATTCAAGGGAGAATTACAATAGCCTTGATAGGCATACAATTATCCTCTCCTCACACACTCTGCTCTTGATCCTTGCACACTCTTGCACTCACATTGTACTCCACCTCTATGGGTATGCTTACATATATATAACATCTATCACTCAGTTATACAAACAAATCATGAATAGAACACATAGTTACACGAGCAGTTCATAAATAGATTGCATGCATGTGCATTAACATAGCTGCATGCATGTGCATGTGCATGCACATGTGATCGGATGAAGAAATTAGTTGGCATGTTTCCAATAGTTGAATGGAGTTGGAAATGTTCACAAACATATTGCACTCGAGATTGAGTAGGAAAGGCGAATTTGTCATCACTGTAGACACTCTTTCATGAAAGAGATATCAATGTCATTATCAGTATAGATTCAACTCAAAATATCATTCCAACGACTATAAAGATCATTCATTGCACTTAGAAAAGAGAGGGGCTCTACAGTGAGATTAACATTATCAGTATAGATTCAACTCAAAATATCATTCCAACGACTATAAAGATCATTCATTGCACTTAGAAAAGAGAGGGGCTCTACACTGAGATTAACACTATTTTTTTATTGCACTCTATTTCAGAGAAAAGAGTAAGGTCACTCTGGTCTTTTATCCCTTTTGTATTTCATAGAAAGACAAGGGTAATGTCGAATTTGTTAGAAGTAGAATTGCCATAACGTTCATTTCACCAGCTTTGTAATGGTGATCAACTTTGGGGCGTTTTTCTCTAGCAACATACACTACATGAGGCAGAATATCTTGTTCAGCTCCATTGTTTTCATAGAGAACCTGTACATGAATTTTACTTCCATAAAAACGAAGATAAAAAGAAGAAAAAACAAATTATTTGTCGATTTAAATTTGGAAATAAGGGGATGGAAAATATTAAAAGAGAAAAAAGTTTGTTAATTTTGCAGAACAAGGAGAAATTATGATAATAAATGGTTTTGTGATTCTTTATATGCTACCAAAAATGCTACAAGATTTTTGAACATTCATTAAGTTTTTTTTATTTTTATTTTATTTTTATTGTAACAGCTGTAGTGTAAATTTCATCACTTTGACTACACTCGGGTGGTTGCGACCATCTGAACTTCTATGAGAGAAACCGTCGACACCATCCTGACATATGGAGTCTAATGGGACTTCCCGTGTCTCATATGCTTTCATAATCCTCGTCTTCAAACCCTCATATTCATCCTAAAAAAATGCAAAATTAATGTTAAAACACTTCATAATTCTATGAAAAATTAACTATGTGCCACTCGCATGAACATCACATAAGACCTTCATCTCCTGCCATTCTCGGAGAAAATTCAGATCAGAAATCTTGCTATGTTGGGGACTTTGTTTGGAGAAATACATAAATGGCGCCCTTGTCTCTATATCGAATTTTCTGTGAAATGGTACCCAGTTTCTGGCAAATCTTAACGTCTCTACCACAGAGTAGAACGTGATAGGAGAAGCACCGTCGTCTGAAATCGATTGCAAGTACTGAAAGAACGGTGTTGGCAGTGATTATGGAAGGCTCCTTGAAAGGATCTGCTGTGGTGATAATTATGTCCATTATATATGAAGCATTTTTTATTCTTGACATTCCGTCAACATCAAGAAGTTTACATGCCATCGCTATTATTCTAGATGGTAATCAAAATCTCGTAGCTGAGGTTGATTGTTCAGATGGTCTATACGTCACTTCACCATTATTTGGTATCCACAACTTACCAGGTCCATTGATATAGTGTATATTGTTTTTGTCTTCATGACGAGAAATGGAATCCGAGCATTGAATATTCAAAGAGCACATGTTTATGTCGATAGGGTATGTAGAGTATAGGGACGAGATGCAGTTCATCTGTGTCCAGGTTTGGGATTCAATGACTATTAAATTCTATTAAAAATAAATTTTTTGGGTATTTTAAAATTTCATTTTCATTTGTGAGTCATTCCATGAACGAAATTGAGTCAGATTTATTTATTTTAATTGAAGTTTGAACCGCAGAAATTTTGATATGGAATATCTACCATATTATTTTATGGGTTTTTTCCAAGTTACTTCTCCTCCCGGGTATGCTCGGGAATAAGGAAGATTTGTTGAATGAATGAAATTGATAGAGATATTTTTTTTTAAATTGAAGATTGAAATGTAAAATTTTGAACTTCAATTTCTACCATATTATTTTAGAGGTTTTTTTGGAGTGGACAAGTTTGATGAATGGTACTAGTACTTTATGTTAGAGATATTAATTATAGGTAGTAAACATGTAGTGAGCTTTAAGCTTAATGCTACTCTGTATGTCACCGTAAAGTAGAGACGTTGCACATTAAGAAACAAGAAGCATGAGTGTTAGCATGAGTGCTATTAATGAGCCGATCTAGTATCGAATTTATTGTCGTCTTAATTGTTTTAGCCGGTTTTACTTCTACACTAAGTTTTAGTCTTAATTTATATATGTCCGAGTTTGTAGGTAGTCAAAATATATAGAAATAGAGAGAGAGAGAGAATGGAGTTGCAACAACTATGAAGGTAGTTGAAGAAGTCCAAGAGAACAAGCTCTGTGATTCTGGAAGTATGTAGACTTTGTTGGAGCCGAAGCTTGACGTAGATTTTTTTATTGTGTCCAAGTTCATAATATATTAACTATGTGTGTGTTGATGTATTTCTGAGTTACTTCGTAAATATCTACTCTTTGCTTATGCACAAGCTTAAGTAAGTTTTCAAGTTGTTCAATCTACATTACATGTGTGTTTATGTGTTGAGAGTAGCACGGTATCAAGAAATCATTTTACAAGTGTTATCATCATAACACGCAGTCTTTTGTGTAGTCTGGCAACTGCGTAGTAAGTCTTGAGAGCTCAATGGCGAAGAATTTCACTATGTGGTCTTTGCAACTGTGTTGCGCAGAGTTTGTCTGCACGTTGTAGATATGAGATTTGGTATCAGAGCAGGTTTATTAGAGCAAGTTTTATCAGAGTAATTTTTAAACACCAACAACGTTTTTGTAAGGAGAAATCATGGATTCTACTTCAACTTTACAACCTCCCACTTTTACAAGAAATTGTTATGAGTTGTCGTCCTTGACCATGAAGGCATTTTTTCGGGATCAAGATGTATGGGAGATAGTCGAAAATAGCTATTTGGAACCAGCAGATTAGGCAACGTACAATGCTCTCACACAAGCTGAGAAGGATTCTTTTAAAGATCAAACAAAGAAGGATGTAAAGACAATGTTTTATATACATAAATCCATGCATGAGAGCATACTCCCAAAAGTTGCATCAACAAAGCAAGCCAAGAAAGCATAGGACATATTACAAACTTCTTATCAAGGTATGGATAAAGTCAAGACTTCAAAATTACAAATTCTTAGAAGAAATTTTGAAACTTTGTCAATGAAAGACATGGATTCAATAGATTCTTTTTACACCCATGTTATTGGCCTGATAAATCAGATTAAGTCTCATGGAAAAACCATAGAAGACATGAAGGTTGTTGAGAAGGTACTTAGGAGTCTTCCTCCTAAATTTTAT
>ML780472.1:116218-144694 GCA_009831015.1 Picea engelmannii
GAGAGAGGGAGATGGAGAGAGAGAAGGGGGAGAGACAGTGAGTGAGGGATAGGGAGAGTGAGGTCGGAGAGAAAGAGAGGAAGATAGAGGGAGGGTGGGACAGGGGGGAGAGGCGGGGAAAGGGGGCGGAGAGAGAGGGAGAAAGATGATTTATTCACATTAACAGGAACAATCGCACATTCATGTTACTAATAATGTGTGCATGTTTTAGGAATGTGTGCACGCCTTAGGAGAGTGTGCACATTCCTAAAGAACACACACGTTATTTGAATTTCAATTTTTTTTGGGTAGGAGTGACAAATCCAAAATATGTTTTTGCTGAGTTGGTTTCTTCAGATTTAGGTTCGGGATGACAAACCTAGTGGTTCGGTCTACAAATTCATAAAAACCTCCATTTTTGTGAATATTCCTCTATATCTTTGTCTTTGACGTTATTTTTATATAGGATAAACAATTCAATTGTTGACTTAATTATAGACATAGATCGAGTCGACTATGCAAATTTCAAATATATAATTTTTTTTTAAATTATTATTGTTTACTATTTTTAATCTATTTTTTTCTTCACACGTATCAAAATCCTATAATACATACTTCTCTTATTTATGCTATAAAATTTTCTCATCTTAATCATTTCTCAAATGCGTTATATGCGGCGCAAGATGAGACCAATACCTATGATGTAAAAAAAAAATTGTTTTGATCATTTTAAGACCCTTTAAGCCTGCACGAACAAAAGACATTGTAATTTTAGGCATATGTTCACTTTGATAATATTTAAAAATCATATAGCACTTCGTAATATGTTGATAATATGATGACCGATACAAATGTCATTGTTAGAAATCATCCTGCACTTCAAACTAGAATGGTGTCTGCATTTATGCACCATTATCTTCTTCTTTCTTGGAACTATGTGCACTAACTTTTCCTTCTTTAGAGATGCACACACTTACTTCTTCAGTTTATTCTTTGAATGGAGTGTCAGATTGTGCATATTTTGTGTCATAGATATCTTGCATTGTTTTTCTCTTCATGGTTGGATTTAATGTTAATGGAAACATTTTGTTGCTTGTCATCTGAATTCTTGCAGTAAGTTGATTGCTTGGATATCTGTCCAAAATCACATAGTGATTATCTTCCATGTAGATTCTATACCCTTTCTGTAACAGTTGTCCTGTTCTCATCAAATTATGTTTTAGACAATAAACATAATATACATCAGGCATAAAAAAAATTCTCCTTCTTTAGTTAAAATGTTAATACTACCTTTACCTAAGACAATGACTTAGATATATGTTCCAAGTGTAACTTTAGTTTGAAATGACTTATCCAAAATAGAAAATAATTATAAGTTTCCTGTCATGTGATTATTGCACCCTGAATCTAGATACCATGCATCACATGGACTTTCTTGAGAAACATTGCATTCAACTCGGGAAATTGTGGGCATATTTTCAACACACGCCATAAACATAGGACTGGACAGACTATTTGCGTTGTGTGACTGATCTTGACCTTGCTTGTTCTGATTATACTGTCTCTTTCTGCACTCATATGCATAATGTCCATACTTTTTACAATAATGGAACTGAATCTTTGATTTATCAACTCTCTAATTACTTGGATGACTGTTATTTGGATTTTGACCTCTTCCACCAGTATTTCCAGGACTTGTACTACGTCCACCTCTAACAAAACTCCTTCCTCTGCCTCTAGAGTTAGGTCTCCCCATTCCTCTTCAATGGATTATAAATGACTACACAAAAAATGGATTCTCTAATGACATATTTGACCTATTTAATATGTGTTCATGATTAATGAGGGAGACTTGGATCTCATCTAAACTAAACTGACTCAGGTCTTTGTTCTGTTATAAGGTCACAACAAGGGTATAAAATTTAGGAGGAAGACTCCTAAGTACCTTCTCAACAACCTTCATGTCTTCTATGGTTTTTCCATGAGACTTAATCTGATTTATCAGGCCAATAACATGGGTGTAAAAAGAATCTATTGAATCCATGTCTTTCATTGACAAAGTTTCAAAATTTCTTCTAAGAATTTGTAATTTTGAAGTCTTGACTTTATCCATACCTTGATAAGAAGTTTGTAATATGTCCTATGCTTTCTTGGCTTGCTTTGTTGATGCAACTTTTGGGAGTATGCTCTCATGCATGGATTTATGTATATAAAACATTGTCTTTACATCCTTCTTTGTTTGATCTTTAAAAGAATCCTTCTCAGCTTGTGTGAGAGCATTGTACGTTGCCTAATCTGCTGGTTCCAAATAGCTATTTTCGACTATCTCCCATACATCTTGATCCCGAAAAAATGCCTTCATGGTCAAGGACGACAACTCATAACAATTTCTTGTAAAAGTGGGAGGTTGTAAAGTTGAAGTAGAATCCATGATTTCTCCTTACAAAAACGTTGTTGGTGTTTAAAAATTACTCTGATAAAACTTGCTCTAATAAACCTGCTCTGATACCAAATCTCATATCTACAACGTGCAGACAAACTCTGCGCAACACAGTTGCAAAGACCACATAGTGAAATTCTTCGCCATTGAGCTCTCAAGACTTACTACGCAGTTGCCAGACTACACAAAAGACTGCGTGTTATGATGATAACACTTGTAAAATGATTTCTTGATACCGTGCTACTCTCAACACATAAACACACATGTAATGTAGATTGAACAACTTGAAAACTTACTTAAGCTTGTGCATAAGCAAAGAGTAGATATTTACGAAGTAACTCAGAAATACATCAACACACACATAGTTAATATATTATGAACTTGGACACAATAAAAAAATCTACGTCAAGCTTCGGCTCCAACAAAGTCTACATACTTCCAGAATCACAGAGCTTGTTCTCTTGGACTTCTTCAACTACCTTCATAGTTGTTGCAACTCCATTCTCTCTCTCTCTCTATTTCTATATATTTTGACTACCTACAAACTCGGACATATATAAATTAAGACTAAAACTTAGTGTAGAAGTAAAACCGGCTAAAACAATTAAGACGACAATAAATTCGATACTAGATCGGCTCATTAATAGCACTCATGCTAACACTCATGCTTCTTGTTTCTTAATGTGCAACGTCTCTACTTTACGGTGACATACAGAGTAGCATTAAGCTTAAAGCTCACTACATGTTTACTACCTATAATTAATATCTCTAACATAAAGTACTAGTACCATTCATCAAACTTGTCCACTCCAAAAAAACCTCTAAAATAATATGGTAGAAATTGAAGTTCAAAATTTTACATTTCAATCTTCAATTTAAAAAAAAATATCTCTATCAATTTCATTCATTCAACAAATCTTCCTTATTCCCGAGCATACCCGGGAGGAGAAGTAACTTGGAAAAAACCCATAAAATAATATGGTAGATATTCCATATCAAAATTTCTGCGGTTCAAACTTCAATTAAAATAAATAAATCTGACTCAATTTCGTTCATGGAATGACTCACAAATGAAAATGAAATTTTAAAATACCCAAAAAATTTATTTTTAATAGAATTTAATAGTCATTGAATCCCAAACCTGGACACAGATGAACTGCATCTCGTCCCTATACTCTACATACCCTATCGACATAAACATGTGCTCTTTGAATATTCAATGCTCGGATTCCATTTCTCGTCATGAAGACAAAAACAATATACACTATATCAATGGACCTGGTAAGTTGTGGATACCAAATAATGGTGAAGTGACGTATAGACCATCTGAACAATCAACCTCAGCTACGAGATTTTGATTACCATCTAGAATAATAGCGATGGCATGTAAACTTCTTGATGTTGACGGAATGTCAAGAATAAAAAATGCTTCATATATAATGGACATAATTATCACCACAGCAGATCCTTTCAAGGAGCCTTCCATAATCACTGCCAACACCGTTCTTTCAGTACTTGCAATCGATTTCAGACGACGGTGCTTCTCCTATCACGTTCTACTCTGTGGTAGAGACGTTAAGATTTGCCAGAAACTGGGTACCATTTCACAGAAAATTCGATATAGAGACAAGGGCGCCATTTATGTATTTCTCCAAACAAAGTCCCCAACATAGCAAGATTTCTGATCTGAATTTTCTCCGAGAATGGCAGGAGATGAAGGTCTTATGTGATGTTCATGCGAGTGGCACATAGTTAATTTTTCATAGAATTATGAAGTGTTTTAACATTAATTTTGCATTTTTTTAGGATGAATATGAGGGTTTGAAGACGAGGATTATGAAAGCATATGAGACACGGGAAGTCCCATTAGACTCCATATGTCAGGATGGTGTCGACGGTTTCTCTCATAGAAGTTCAGATGGTCGCAACCACCCGAGTGTAGTCAAAGTGATGAAATTTACACTACAGCTGTTACAATAAAAATAAAATAAAAATAAAAAAAACTTAATGAATGTTCAAAAATCTTGTAGCATTTTTGGTAGCATATAAAGAATCACAAAACCATTTATTATCATAATTTCTCCTTGTTCTGCAAAATTAACAAACTTTTTTCTCTTTTAATATTTTCCATCCCCTTATTTCCAAATTTAAATCGACAAATAATTTGTTTTTTCTTCTTTTTATCTTCGTTTTTATGGAAGTAAAATTCATGTACAGGTTCTCTATGAAAACAATGGAGCTGAACAAGATATTCTGCCTCATGTAGTGTATGTTGCTAGAGAAAAACGCCCCAAAGTTGATCACCATTACAAAGCTGGTGAAATGAACGTTATGGCAATTCTACTTCTAACAAATTCGACATTACCCTTGTCTTTCTATGAAATACAAAAGGGATAAAAGACCAGAGTGACCTTACTCTTTTCTCTGAAATAGAGTGCAATAAAAAAATAGTGTTAATCTCAGTGTAGAGCCCCTCTCTTTTCTAAGTGCAATGAATGATCTTTATAGTCGTTGGAATGATATTTTGAGTTGAATCTATACTGATAATGTTAATCTCACTGTAGAGCCCCTCTCTTTTCTAAGTGCAATGAATGATCTTTATAGTCGTTGGAATGATATTTTGAGTTGAATCTATACTGATAATGACATTGATATCTCTTTCATGAAAGAGTGTCTACAGTGATGACAAATTCGCCTTTCCTACTCAATCTCGAGTGCAATATGTTTGTGAACATTTCCAACTCCATTCAACTATTGGAAACATGCCAACTAATTTCTTCATCCGATCACATGTGCATGCACATGCACATGCATGCAGCTATGTTAATGCACATGCATGCAATCTATTTATGAACTGCTCGTGTAACTATGTGTTCTATTCATGATTTGTTTGTATAACTGAGTGATAGATGTTATATATATGTAAGCATACCCATAGAGGTGGAGTACAATGTGAGTGCAAGAGTGTGCAAGGATCAAGAGCAGAGTGTGTGAGGAGAGGATAATTGTATGCCTATCAAGGCTATTGTAATTCTCCCTTGAATAATAAGAATATCGATAATCATTGCCCGTGGTTTTTTCCCTCACTGGGTTTCCACATAAATCATTGTGTCAAGTGTATGATTGATGTGTTTGGTTTAATGCGTGTTTGATATTGCTTATTTTATGCTTTGTTATATGCTAGATTTTTCTTCCGCTGCCTAACAAGTGGTATCAGAGCTTAGAGTTGAAGGAGAAGAGAGTGAAGGAGAAGAGAATCAGGTGGTTGGATCGAAGAGCTGAGACAAGCCGATTCAAGTGAAGTGGATGGGTTTTATTACACCGTTGTAGGTTGTCCGTGTAGAAAAGTGCGACGATCGGTGGCACACTTTAGAAATTGTGAAAATTTTGGAATCGTCGCAGGAACTACATGTTACACAGTGCGACGTCATCATAGGTTGTAGTTTGGAAAGGTGTGGCAATTTGTGTGCAATTTGTCGCAAGCTATCCTTTGACAAAGTTCGATGATTCCTAATCGTCCCAGGCTACCCTCATAAAAGTTTTATAAGTAGTGGGTTTTTGAAGTGTTTTTGCTAATGGAGAAAGTGAAGAGTTCCAAGTTTGAGGTGGAAAAGTTTAGTGGTAATAATAGCTTTGCGCTATGGAAACTCAAGATGCAAGATTTTCTTGTGCAACAAGGATTGCAAAAGGACTTGGTTGGAAAGTCAAAGAAACGGAAAAGCATGACAGATGAGGACTGAGAGGATATAGATGCAAGAGCCCTGAGTACTATTCATTTTTGTTTGGGAGATCAGGTGTTGTTTAACATCGTTGAAGAGATGAAAACAATAGGTTTGTGGACCAAATTGGAGAGTCTACATATGACAAAGAATTTGTCAAATAGAATCTTCTTGAAAAGGGAGTTGTACAACTTTCGGATGAAACAAGGCATGCAAATTGTTGATCACTTGAATGTTTTCAAAACTCTGATTTCTCAATTAACTAATATGGAAGTAAAGTTTGAAGATGAGGACAAGGAAGTTATGTTACTTTGTTTGTTTCCTCAGTCTTGGGACCATCTGGTCATAACTGTGTGGTTTAACATAATAGATTCCATTGATTATGACAATGTTGTGGGATATTTGTTTTCTGAGGATATAAGGAAGACATCTGGTAAAGAAACCTCAAGAGAAAAGAAAATGGTCATCAGAGGTCGATCTATAGAAAGAGGGAAAAGTCAGAGGGGTACATAAAGCTCTAATTCAAGAGGCAAGAAGAGTAAGAAGAAATGTTGGTTCTGTGGAAAATCTAGGCATCTCAAGAAGGATTGCTGGAAAAGACCGAATGTGTCCAAGGAGGAATCCATAAAAGAATCAAAGGAAGCTAATGTAGCATAAACAAGTTCAGGTTCTAGTTCAGGTATGGTTGATGAGGTATTGTCTGTAACATATAAAAGAGTAAATGTGATCCGGATTATTTTCGGCATGAAATCAGATCGGAGATATAATAAATAAATGCACAGAGATATCGCAGATATTCAATAATATAACATAAATGTATCAGAAATGAAACCATAAACACAGATATACAGTAATACACGATTTCTATTAATGAAAGAAATGTACAGAGACTGTAAAAATACATAGTGAAAGACTTGCTAGAATGGTGGCAGCTTATCTCTGAGAAGATATGTGACGGCTACTCGCATTCGAAAGAAGATGATTACAATGAGGCTCTGAAGGACTTTTTACAATAAGAAGGAATTCCAAAAACTCTAGACATCCAAAAACTTAACCCTAGGNGTGGGCCCCGTTTGGGTAAGTGAGTACATCAACTTCCCGGGGTCGTAACCTTTGCATACAATCTCCGTTTTAGGCGTGTGATAGCTCGTTGGAAAGGTATCGTCGAGGAGATTCATTTTGGGGGATCAATTATTCCTTTGGCTATCATTGAGAACCTCAATCTCAAAAAACCTTCATTTGGACCCTCAAAATGGCCCCAGAAGTTAAAACCTGCTAAAAATAGTAACTTGCCAAAATTGCCACAAAACTATTTTGAGCCATTTGGAAAAGGTTCGTGGCCAATGATATCCACCTGGATCAATCCTCCCTCCTTAGGTAGCAATGGTCTCCATTGTGCTGAGTTCCCAGGGGAGAGGGAAAAGCGTTTGTTGAATCTGCATCTTGGTGAGCTACTTGTCTTGCTGGAGACGCCGCATTGCTAAGTTTGTGGAAATCTGTCACGAACCTATTGAGGTTGAGGTTGTTCAAAAAGTTGAGATACATGAGAGGATGATGTGCAGAATGAATCTTCACACTTCGCTGCAGCCTTGTCGACCTCCTTCTATTGGATAGAAGGTGCTTTGGGAAAACCTGTAGTGGTTGCAGTGTCCTTTCGTTCTCCTTTTGAACAGATTGTGAAGAAGCTGAATTTTGTAGTAAGAGATACTACCTTGTGACACTTTTTAGGTGGAACAATAGTCGGAACTACCTCTGGTATTCTGTAGAGATGACCCCCCAAAGTAACAATGACACTACGAGGTCAAGACTCATAAACAACATGACGTCTCCACATATATGGTTGGCCCAAGAGAACATCACAGACATTCAGTGGGGAAACATCACATAATGCCTCATCCTTGAAGGGTTGGATGGCATATGAAAATCGACACTGTTGGTTGACACAGAGATCTCGTCCTTTCCGAAGCCACCCGATGTTGCATGGTTGCGGGTGTGGTGTTGTCGACAATCCCAACTGTTTGACGACCTCTGCTGAGATGAGGTTTTTCTGGCTTCTGCTATCAACAATAAAATGTAGCGGTGTCCCCTTCATCCACATATATGAATGAAAAAGGAGCTCCCCCTCTTCAAGATCTGTTGGCTCTTCTGGTTGAATTGTTGCGGTCGTGACAATAGCAGTGAGGCATGCGTCAATGATCTTTCCTTTACTAGTATTTTCAGAATCAGATTCTGAATCAGGGTTCGACTCCTTGTCATTGATCTCGACCACCAATGTTTGTTTTGAGCAACATTCATCGGTGTTGTGCCAAGGGATTTTGTGGAAATCACACCATTTTCCGGTGTCCTTTGTCTTCCCGTGAACCTTCTTTTCCTGTGTCTTAGAATCGTTTTCGGGAGAATTTTTGTTAGGGTCGTCTTTGTCATACATTGGTTGTTGCGAATTTGCATACCCGAATTCTCGTTTGTTCTGGTGCTTAAATTTCTGCTCAATTTTAACAACATATCGATAAGCAGCACCGAGTGATGAGATGTCCAAAAAATCCATTTTAGTCTGGATGTATCTGTGTAGAGCCCCACGGTATTTCAGAACCAAATGTCGCTCGGAGTCTTTGATACCCAGCTTGGTGTGCAAGGTATGGAAGGTATTGGTGAACTCTAAAACTTCTTGGCCTCTCTCTTGTCGTATTGTGGTCCATCTCATGTACTGTTCCTCATAGCTTCCAACAGGGTAATACTGTTCTTTTACGGCATCCACAAAAAAATCCCAAGTGGTATCTGCCCCATAAATTCCAGACTCCTCTGTGAAACTTTGCTCCCAGTAAGTTTCCCACCAATGCTTGACATGAGGGAGAGCCTTAAGGAGTGTGAAGGTGATCTTTTCCTTGTTGGAAATATTATGAACAGAGAAATAACCTTCTAGCATATTTAACCATTTATCTAGGGCATCTACATCTATTTGACATTCAAATATGGGAATATCAAAATTAACCTGTACCTTGAAAGTTGAGGTGGCTCCAAAGTGGCATCTTGATGAAGATGCGCTTGATGCTATCGAGAGGCGTTGAAGGATGTGGGAAAAATTCTCCATCATTTCGTCCCTCTATCGCGAGAGAGCTTGCTTAAGCAACAGATTGATAGGATCGTGTGCTCCATCGTTTTTCTTTTCTTCCACCATTGAGTGATCATATTCAAGAGAGACAAGCTCGAGACCCAACTTTCTATACTCGGACCTCGTCGGGGACATGCACTGGAAAAAACGATTAAGAGCAGCCTGCTCTGATACCACTGATCCGGATTATTTTCGGCACGAAATGAGATCGGAGATATAATAAAGAAATGCACAGAGATATCGTAGATATTTAATAATATAACATAAATGTATCATAGATGCAACCATAAACATAGATATACAGTAATACATGATTTCTATTAATGAAAGAAATGTACAGAGACTGTAAAAATACAGAGTGAAAGACTCACTAGAATGGTGGTAGCTTATCTCTAAGAAGAGATGTGACGACTACTCACATTCTCAAGAAAATGATTAAAATGAGGCTTTGAAGGCCTTTTTACAATAAGAAGGAATGACAAAAACCCTAGAAATCCAAAAACCTAACCCTAGGAGATGAAGTGCCAAAAGTCATGTGGGCCCTGTTTGGGTAAGTGAGTACATCAACTTCCCGGGGTCGTAACCTTTGCATACGATCTCTGTTTTAGGCGTGTGATAGCTCATTGGAAAGGTATCATTGAGGAGAATTATTTTGGGGGATCAATCATGCCTTCAGATATCATTGAGAACCTTAATCTCAAAAAAACTTCATTTGGACCCTCAAAATGGCCCTGAAAGTTAAAATCTGCTAAAAATAGTAAATTGCCAAAATTGCCACAAAACTCTTTTGAGCCATTTGGAAAAGGTGGGTGGCCACCAATATCCACCTGGATCAAAATGCATTTTCCATACATACTACTGAAGGATAAGAATAAAAGTCTAACATATTAAAAAATAAATGCATTTTTTATACAGAAAGATAAGAATAGAGTCTGTAACATATAAATATTTAAATGCATTTTTATTTGAAATCTATCAAAAAATAAAAGTTTGTTACATACTACTGCAAATTTTGAAATATACAAAAAAAATAAAGTTTGTTACATATAAACTGGAATTTCAATGTGTTTGTCATGTAGATTGGGATTGGGGCTCCCACGGACCATTAGAGAAATATGTAAAAAAAACAAGATTGTGAAAAGAAGATAGAGTTCAATAGCTGCAAAAGAAAATAAATGGAAAGGTATAAGTGTTTTCCTATACATATTTATTTAAGAAAGTGGAATAACTAGGTTGAGAAACAAAGAAATATGCAATGAGTAAACTTACAGTGAGGGTACATATGAGCTATTTGGATATTTGTTTGCAGATATCGTTTCATTGATGTCGGCGACGACTGCGGTTTCAAGTATGTTCTCCACGACTGCTGGAAACTGCCTATTGTCTTTCGTTGGCGGCCTATTTCAATTGCCTTTCGAGCCATTCTTCAATGTAGCCTCTCATTCGGATGACGTTGATCTAGTTTCGGGTTTTGATGTTGAAAAGATCATTTTCTAATTCCTGGAAGTCAATAGAAAGATTAGAGAGAGCCTGATGAATTTCCTCATTCTGTACTGCATATTTGACTAGCCAGTCATGGACATGAGCTTCATCAAATTGAAGGATGTTGTAAAACTTTTCTAGAGACAAGGTCTTCAACATAGCAACCTGTCTATCGAACTCTTGTCTGGTTAAGGGAAAGGAGTTTGCGATTAAGAGGGGGTCTTGAAATTCATTGGTTTTCTAGGCTAAGTCTATATTTGACATCTTTGTGAATAATTTATCTTTCTTCGATATGGCTTGTTCACATGACTGAACAATGAGACGCACGTTCCTTACTTTTTCTTTCCAACATGCATTCAATTGGCCGATCTGGTTTTTGGATGGAAGATCTTCTTCTCTTCTTTTTGTTTCTGTCATATTGTTGACAATCTTGCCAAAAGGGATGACCGTTTAAAAAAAAAAAAAAATCATCTTTTAATTCGGATTGCAAAAGATTGAGAAATCTATGTGCCCTGGTTCCAAGGGAAGCGATGGTTTGTGATGTTTTCCACACCTCGGTAACCATTTCCATTATTTTTTTTATATTGTTCTCCACATATCCTTTACAGGATGTGAGCATGGTGGAGGATGCTTTTACATTGGGTGTAGGGGTGCCAAGCATGGATATTGCCAAAGGATCAGCAAGCAATGGCATAGGAAATAAAGCGTCTTCCAATTCCTTGACTCGGTCCTTCAGTGTGGCATTCTGGGTCTCGATGCGTCCAATGGAGTCATGAATTTCTTCTCCGGTCACGGTGTGAAGTTGAAAGATTTGGGATGGCTATATGTTGGCAACATCAACCTCTGAACGTGATTTTCCTTTGATATTTTTAACATTTTTTTTCTCAAATATGATTTTTTTGTTCCGGCTATCAAAACCAGCGCTCTAGAACATGAAGGATTCATCTTCGTCAAAATTTTGGGTAACGAATATGTCCATTGGATGGCTATGGTGGATGGTGTCTTCAGGCTAATCAAGGAAGGGGAACATGGTATCCAGATCAGTGTCAACTTCCATGTTCTCACTTTGAATTCTCGGCTCTTCCGCCTGCCCCTCATTTTTTTTTCTCCTCTTCTCTACTGGAAGCTTGTGAGAACTATAAATTTTAGAGTGAGGAGGGTCATTATCTCCTCCTTCGTTTGAAGAACTCTGGGTTTCTTTGTTGTTGTGATGGGCCGTTGGAGCGATGCTCCGGGATGTTGTACTTTTTGGAGTGGTACTTGTGAATTGAACACTCTTGTCACTAGGGCCTTTCCCCTGTTGTATGTACAATTTAGTGTAGCTTTTCACTATCTCTACATCGACGGCATCAGAGGCAGGACCGTCACTGTCTCTATTTTTGGGTAGGTGTTTATTTACAAAACAATCGCTGAGGCCAAGTGATTGTAAATGTTGTCTAAAAATAACATAGGGGTCGAATCCTCTTATGTCTTCAGCATATCTGAGGTTGGAAATGCTAAAATGTGCCACAAAATCGTTAATTTTGTTGACGTTTTTCAACACGAACTCCCCTATTTTCCAAGGCAGAGGAATGAACTATTTTTTTTTCTTCCTTTGTAACAAATTGAACTAGTAGTTGTATTGATGTGCTACTTCTGCAATAAAAATTTTGTCCGTAATGTGACATGGAAGGAGAACAGGTTGTTCTGTTGAGCCAAAAATTATTATGATAGTGTAATTATCCAAATTTTGGAGTGTCCCCTTTTTGTCCAAAAAACTAGTTGCTTGTTCAGATATGCAGGGAGCATCTTCTCCTAACAACAAAAATTTGAAAACAGATAAGAAGCCATTAAATAACTCATAAAAATAGTGGGAATCCTTGTGCTTCCACAAGGCCTGGTACCAGAACATTACTAGGTGGAATTCCCAGTTGACATTCTTGGATAGAGATAGTTGCATAAATTGAAAGGAATGTGCTATTGCAAAAACTAAATAGGATGACATATAAAATTTCTTTTCCATTTTGTAGCTTGACAATTGGGAAGATATTTCATGGGAAATTAACCTACCCCAATCAAAAATAGCTTGTTCGTTGACTATGAAATACAAAATATAAAGAGCCATGCGGGAAACAGTACCTGTGGAATCATGTCCCGTTATTCTTGTAAACAGCCGGAAAATTTCACAAAATGGATTTTTAAATGAACTAACCTGCATGCTTGTAATATCTTTAGGAACTAGATTCGGGTTTTCCAAAAAAAGGGGCAAGAGGTCGAATCCATTATTATGCTTTTCTAGGAACTGTTTGCAATCTTCTCCTTTGAACGTCAATGTTGGCTCGGGCAATTTTAGCATCTGGCGGAAGACCTGAGGTGAAAAAGAAATAGAAGAGTGGTCGTGCAATGGAATAATTATTTTCTCTGCAATAAATTTATCAGTGCACCAAGAGACCAGGTCCTTATAGTCAAAAATCTCAGGGACACAACCTGCATGAGCAATCTTAGAGATCCAAATTACTTGGTTCTCTGTGGTAGAGGTTGAGTAATAAGAAAATGCCCTGGACCAGTGGAATTTTTGGTCGTCACGCCCGAAGATGTTCACTGTATCTCCACAGAAATGGTGCCAATTTGATGCCATAGGTTTATGAGAAGGTTTGTTTCCTGCAGATGATGGTTTAAATGAACAGTTAGAGCGAATAATGTAACTTTTTGCTAAATCTTGGTTAAATGTTTATGAATCGGAAAGCTCCTCGAGCCTTTCGTTGATTAATTACAATCTGTATTGGTGGTGCATGATGAACTGTTAGCAGTAAAGTTTATTTATTGCATATTTAGAAATGCGAAGGTAGTGGGTACAGCGAAGAGAAATTAAGGAATGGAGGTTTCATGAACGTGCGAAGGCCACGCCGTGTGAACAGGATTTCATGATTTTGAAATGAACACTCAGAAGGGATAATATAATCCCCCCACAAATTTTGGTTTAATGCACATGAATACGAGATGTCCTCGAGCCTTTCTACCACCAATGACAATATATATGGTTTCTACATGATGACCTGTTAGAATTAAATGTCAGCAATTCCATATTTAGAAACAAGATATATATATATATATATATATATATATATAACTTTTTATTTTCTTTTATTATAGACAAGTGAAAAGGTGATGGAGACGGTGGAGAGCAAGGAAATAATAGAAAACTCTAAAAAGCGGTTGGATGGCATTCAAAAAAGGGTTACGGGGATAGTCAGGACAGTCAAGTGTTGCACAGTGAAATTTCATGTTTCAGATTTTTTGAGTGAAAAATGTGTAAAACGAAAGAGATCATGATGGGGAAGTTCAGTGACCGATTTATATATTTGCGGAATTTCGACAATGTGGCTAAGTATAGAATAGGGAAATTGCTAATTGCATGCGTAGCAATAATATCTTATATATAATTTCCAACTGCTAATTGCAAAGGAGCGCGGGCACAGGAAACAACGACTACAAACTGAATATATCTTGAACTCGTTAAACCAACGATTCCCCAAATAAATTTTAACAAATGGTGAAGTATGGAAAGCGGACAGACGAGATTCAAAATGAGGTTACAATGGTTCTACTAGATATGCGAGGACTCGACGGTTAAATTGTATTTCTCGAAAGTTTTCAGTGCAAAAATGTGCACCACGAAAAAGGGAATGATAGGTGGATCGTAATACGAAAAAGGGTATGATCTAAGAACGGTTTCAACTTTGTATATATGTTAATTTGTATATAGTGGAGCTATGAATGTTTTTTGGAGGTCATGGAAAAGTAGAAGTGCAATGTTGACCCGACCAGTGCACAAGTTCGCCTGTCAATTTTATATGGCAGAACTCTGGGTGCCAGTTGTGGGACAAGGAACAATAGAAGGACAATTTAAAGAAAGGGTAAGTGGTCGTTGGAAACACGTGAATCTGTGAATATGCGTAGAAATGAATTGTCGAGAAAAAAATGATTAAGTAAGAAGGAAGAGAAACTAGAGGGAATAAAATAGTGGGAAAATAGAAAGGTGGAAGGCAGTTTTCGTAAGCGCGAATTGGTTTCAAAGAAGCCCAAATGTTGCAAAACCATGATCTACTAATTCTCAGAAAATGCATTGTTGAAGATTACATTTTATTGCAACGTGAGCATGCAACTATGTTTTTGATACATTATTCCATGACTGTAACATGTCAACTTAACTACTAAACTTCATTTTGTACTAATTGTCAGGAAATGCTTTATTGAAGATTAGATTTTATTGGAACGTGTGGGTGTAACTGTGTTCTTGATACATTCTTCCATCAGTGCAACATATTAACTAAAGTATTAAACTTCTTGCATTATGGGTTGTTAGCATTAAAACTTAATAATTGCATGTCTAGAAACAAGAATAACGATTTTGCTACAATATTGTACATTGGTATTAGTAAACACAAGATCGAAGAAGTATGAGAGTTGTGAACCATGGAAATTAGAACATGCGTTAAACCCATAAAAGAGGCAGGAACGTTGAGTCCAAGGAAAAAAAAATTAATAGCAAATCCATTTAAAAGAATAAGAAAAACATCAAGTATTGTACATCTATGCTTAGAAATTGGACCATGTTCTTCAGGCCAAAACATTGAAGGTTTCTGCGACAAACACATGCATGGGTTCTGCAGTATGCAAGATCCTAGGAGTTTTCTCCTCGATGAATCATCCTCTGCTAAAATTGATATTTTTCAGAAGCTTTCCCTGAGGAAGAAGATGAAAATGGTTGCAGGGAAAATGGAATAGCCATTTGCTGAAACCACCTCTGCATAGTCCAAAATAATTTAGTAGCACAGCTTGCACATGAAATTCCAAAGGCCCAAATTAGTCCATTCTGGGCAGAAGGAGATGACTAGTAGGAAAATGTGTTGCAACAGCGAGAGTTTTGGACCTGATGCTCGAAAATGTTAAACAATATTTTTTTTGCTTGAAATATATCTCTGGGAGCATCAACATATCATTGCTTTACGTTGAAACTCTTCTGCCCAGAATGGAATAATTTGGAACTATGGAATTCCTACTTTTGCGGTGCAAAGTGGTTGTTGCGTTCACTGTCAATTTATTTTCTGAAACTCCTTTTGGTGTTGTCATGAATGTGATCACCGAGATGGGAAGGTCCCTTCGTTATGGTTGATTTCAATTTGGGCTCAGGAGTGGGAATATTCTCTGCATTTCCATCATCCATTTATGTATCATCGTCCATCACATCATCTTCTTCTGGATCGAAATTCATGGCATCAACTTCTGCAATAGCCATGACTGCAACTGGGCAGGTTCTCTAAGAAGCCAGGGTTTCCATGGAATTTTTTGGCTTGAAATATATCTCTCAGTGTACCAAGGGACCATCTCCTTTTTTTCTCCTGGGCAGAGGGAGATGAATAATAAGAATATGTCCTGGAATAGTGGAACCTCTAGCCATTATGCCCCAATGTGTTTACTGTGTGTGGAGAGAACTGCTACCAAAAGTTATTAAGAATTTCCATTTTCTCGAGACGATGTTTGAAATGAAAATCGGGGAGGGATAATATAAGCCTCCGAAAATTATGGTTTAATGTGTATCAATTGAATATCTCCTCGATCCTTTCGTTGATCAATGACAATTTCCAGGTTTCGTGCAGAATGAGTTGTGACCATCACATCTCACTAATTTCACAATTAGAAAAAAGTGTGAAGGTGGCAATGACGGAGAAAAGAGATTAAGAATCATAAATTTCTTAGAAGCACCAACCCATTGTCACACACAAAAAAAATATTGTGTCTCCTTTTAAATGAATACTTGGAAAGGATAACATGCTTGTGTGGAAATCTTAGTTTAATTCGTACTAATGAAAAATCTTCTCCAGATTTCCGGACACTAATGACAATTTTAACAGTTGCTGCAGGATGGCTACTAGCATTAAATCTTAATTATTGCATATCTGAAAACAAGTATGAAGGCATTGGTGATGGAGAAACCGATTCCAAGAAATACCAAAGTATGGAAAGCAATCGGGCGGGTTACAAAAGAAAAATGACAGAAGATATACCTAGGAGACGTGAAGGGTCGATGGTTCTCGGTCCGACGGGCGGGTTCTCGACCAAGCGGGCTGAAAAATGAGCCTCTATTGTTCTGTGTTCTACAAATATCACCTACACTTTTGTGATACACAAATTGACAGGAAGACTTGTGGGTTGGTTGGTTCAACATTGCACTTTTTTTGTCCTTAGTGATTCCGTATTAATTCCATATTTAGCCACTTTTTTGGATCGGGGGTTCTCGGGCTGGCGGGCAAAAAATTGGGCATCTATTGTTTCGTACTCTACAAATAACACTTACAATTCCATGATATACAAATTCAAAATCTAACCTGTGGTAAATTATTACTGTTAAATATTTATATTGAAAAATTTAATTAGACGAGAAAGTTTGTACAATCTGGTCGGCCGAGTGATATAAAAGTATTTCGACAAACGAGCAATACATAATAAACATGTAATTTTATAAAGTATGGACATGATATTTTATATAACATATGTGAATCCCTCATTCCATACTTGGGCACTTTCTGTTTCGTGCGTTCGCAGCTTGGCGGGCTGAAAATTGAGTATCTATTGTTCTGTGCTCTACAAATAGCACCTACAGTTCTGCGATATACAAATTGCAGTGGGACTTACGGAGATGAGTCTCTATATAAAGTATAGACATGAGATTTTATATATCATATGCGGATTCCTCATTCCATACTTAGGCACTTTTTTTATCGCGGGTTTCCGGCGTGGTGGGCTGAAAAAAGAGTCTCTATTATTCCGTGTTCTACAAATAGCACCGATATTTCCGCGATATACAAATTGTAAGGAGGACCTATGGGCTTCTTAGCTGAACATTGCATTTGTATTTTTATAGAACATATGTAGATCCCTCATTCCATACTTGGGCATTTTTTGATCACGGGTTCGTGGCCTGGTGGGCTGAAAATTAAGTATCTATTGTTTAGTGTCCTACAAATAGCACCTAGAATTCCGCGATATACAAATTGACATGCAGACTTGTGGACATAGTCTCTATATAAAGTATGGAATGAGATTTTATACAACATATGTGGATCCCTCATTCCATACTTAGGCAATTTTTGGATCGCGGGTTCGCGGTCAAGTGGGCCAAAAAGAGAGTCTCTATTGTTTCGTCTCCTACAAATAGCACCCAGACTTCCACGATATACAAATTGACAGGTGGAATCGGGTTGGTTGGTTGAACATTGCACTTTTATTGTCCCATAGCGATCCCGTAGGAATTTCATAGTTGACAATTTTTTTTGATCGGGGGTTCTGGGGCTGGCGAGATGAAAATTGGGCCTCTATTGTTCCGCGCTGTAAAAACACATTGTTCTAGAACATATGCAGATCCCTCATTCAATACTTGGGCACCTTTTGAATCATGGGTTCGCGACCTGGCAGGCTGAAAAAAAAGTATCTATTGTTCTGTGTCCTACAAAGAGCACCTAGACTTCTGCAATATACAAATTGACATGCAGACTTTTGGACATAGTCTCTATATAAAGTATGGAATGAGATTTTATACAACATATGCAGATCCCTCATTCCATACTTAGGCAACTTTTGGATCGCGGGTTTGCGGCCTGGCGGGCCGAAAATATAGTCTTTATTGTTCCCTCTCCTACAAATAGCACCCAGACTTCTATGATATACAAATTGATAGGTGGACTCGGGATGGTTGGTTGAACATTGTACTTTTATTGTCCCATAGTGATCCCGTATGAATTTCATATTTAGCGATTTTTTTTTATCGGGGGCTCTGGGGATGGTGGGCTGAAAATTGGGCCTCTATTGTTTCAAGTTGTACAAACACATTGTTCTAGAAAATATGCAGATCCATCATTCCATACTTGGGCACTTTTTGGATCACGGGTTCATGACCTGGTGGGATGAAAATTAAGTATCTATTGTTTTGTGTCCTACAAAGAGCACCTAGACTTCCTCGATATACAAATTCACACGCAGACTTGTGGACATAGTCTCTATATAAAGTATGGAATGAGATTTGATACAACATATGTAGATCCCTCATTCCATACTTAGGCAGTTTTTGGATCACGTGTTCACAGTCTGGCATGCCAAAAATAGAGTCTCTATTGTTTTGTCTCCTACAAATAGCACCCAGACTTCCGTGATATACAAATTGACAGGTGGACTCAAGATGGTTGGCTAAACATTGCACTTTTATTGTCCCATAGTGATCCCGTATGAATTTCATAGTTAGCAAATTTTTTTGATCGGGGTTTCTGGGGCTCGCAGGCTGAAAATTGGGCCTCTATTGTTCTGCGTTGTACAAACACATTGTTCTAGAACATATATGGATCTCTCATTCCATACTTGGGCACTTTTTGGATCATGGGTTTGCGACCTAGCAGGCTGAAAATTAAGTATCTATTGTTCTGTGTCCTACAAAAAGCACCTATACTTCCGGGATATACAAATTGACACACAGACTTGTGGACATAGTCTATATATAAAGTATGGAATGAGATTTTATACAGCATATGCGATCCCTCATTCCACAATTAGGCAGTTTTTGGATTGCGGGTTCACGGCCTGGTAGGCTGAAAATAGAGTCTCTATTGTTCCCTCTCCTACAACTAGCACCCAGACTTCCACGATATACAAATTGACAGGTGGACTCAGGCTGGTTGGCTGAACATTGCACTTTTATTGTCCCATAGTGATCCCGTATGAATTTCATATTTAGCAATTTTTTTTTATCGGGTGCTCTGGGGTTGGCGGGCTGAAAATTGGGCCTCTATTGTTCTGTGATGTACAAAGACATTGTTCTAGAACATATGTGGATCCCTCATTCCATACTTGGGCACTTTTTGGATCGTGGGTTTGCGACCTGGCGGGCTGAAAATTAAGTATCTATTGTTCTGTGTCCTACAAAGAGCACCCAGACTTCTGCGATATACAAATTGACACACAGACTTTTGGACATAGTCTCTATATAAAGTATGGAATGAGATTTTATATAGCATATGCAGATCCCTCATTCCATACTTAGGAAGTTTTTGGATCGCGAGTTCACGGCCTGGCGGGACGGAAACATAGTCTTTAGTGTTCCCTCTCTTACAAATATCACCCAGACTTCCGCGATATACAAATTGATAGGTGGACTTAGGCTGGTTGGCTGAACATTGCACTTTTATTGTCTCATAGCGATCCCGTATGAATTTCATATTTAGCAATTTTTTTTTATTGGGGGCTCTGGGGATGGCGGGCTGAAAATTGGGCCTCGATTTTGTCGCGTTGTACAAACACATTTTTCTAGAACATATGTGGATGCCTCATTCCATACTTGGGCACTTTTTGGATCGCAGGTTCGCGACCTGGTGGGCTGAAAATTAAGTATCTATTGTTCTGTGTCCTGCAAAGAGCACCTAGACTTCCGTGATATACAAATTGACACATGGACTTGTGGACATACTCTCTATGTAAAGTATGGAATGAGATTTTATACAGCATATGCGGATCCCTCATTCCATACTTAGGCAGTTTTTGGATCACGTGTTCGCAGCCTGGCGGGCCAAAAATAGAGTCTCTATTGTTCTGTCTCCTACAAATAGCACCCAGACTTCCGTGATATACAAATTGACAGGTGGACTCAAGTTGGTTGGCTGAATATTGCACTTTTATTGTCCTGCAGCAATCCTGTATGAATTTCATAGTTAGCATTTTTTTTTGATCAGGGGTTTTGGGGCTCCCAGGCTAAAAATTGGGCCTCTATTGTTTCGCATTGTATAAACACATTGTTCTAGAACATATGTGGATCCCTCATTCCATACTTGGGCACTTTTTGGATCATGGGTTTGTGACCTGGCAGGTTGAAAATTAAGTATCTATTGTTCTGTGTCCTACAAAGAGCACCTAGACTTCCACGATATACAAATTGACATATGTACTTGTGGACATAGTATCTATATAAAGTATGGAATGAGATTTTATACAACATATGCAAATCCCTCATTCCATACTTAGGTAGTTTTAGGATTGTGGGTTCGCGGCCTGGCGGGCCGAAAATAGAATCTCTATTGTTCCCTCTCCTACAAATAGCACCCATACTTCCACGATATACAAATTGACAGGTGGAATCGGGCTGGTTGGATAAACATTGCACTTTTATTGTCCCATAGCGATCCGGTATGAATTTCATATTTAGCGAATTTTTTTTTTATCGGGGGCTCTGGGGCTGGCAGGCTAAAAATTGGGCCTCTATTGTTCTGCCATGTACAAAGACATTGTTCTAGAACATATGTGGATCCCTCATTCCATACTTAGGCACTTTTTGGATCACGGCTTCACGACCTGGAGGGATGAAAATTAAGTATCTATTGTTCTGTGTCCTACAAAAAACACCTAAACTTCTACGATATACAAATTGGCACGCAAACTTGTGGACATAGTCTCTATATAAAGTATGGAATGAGATTTTATACAGCATATGAGGATCCCTCATTCAATACTTAGGAAGTTTTTGGATCGCGGGTTCACGGCCTAACGGGATGAAAATAGAGTCTCTATTGTTTTGTCTCCTACAAATAGCACCTAGAATTTCGCGATATACAAATTGACAGGTAGACTCGGGCTGGTTGGTTGAACATTGCACTTTTATTGTCCCATAGCGATCTTGTATGAGTTTCATATTTAACAAAAAAAAATTATCGGGTCTCTAGGGATCACATGCTGAAAATTGGGCCATTATTGTTTCGCATTGTACAAACACCACCCACAACTCTATGATATACAAATTGAGAAATGGACATGTGGGTTGCCTGGCTCATTATCGTTTCATTGCTCCTTGTTGTTTGAATAACACTTGAAGTTCCGCGATATACAGATTGACAAATGGACTTGAGGGCTGGTAGGTTCAAGTTTTCCATTGTTTACAGATGCTAATCCCTATCAACTATCTAACATATCTAAAAACATTATTTTCAATACTAAATTATTAATAATATATTTTTATATTGTAGAATTTAATTAGACGAGAAAGTTTGTACAATCTGGTCGAGCGACTGATATAAAAGTTTTCCGACAAATGAGCAATACATAGTAAACATGTACTTTTACAAAGTATGGACAAGATATTTTAAAGAGCATATGCAGATCCCTCATTCCATACTTGGGCACTGTTTGGATTGCGGGTTCTCAGCCTGGCAGGCTGAAATTTGAGTCTTTTTTGTTCTGTGTCCTACAAATATCACCTAGACTTTTGTGATATACAAATTGACAGGTGGACTTGCGGACTCCACATATGGCGGGTTAAAGACTGCAATTTTTTAGCGATGCTCATCCTATCTAACTTCATCTAAAAGCATTATTTTCAAATACTAAAATATTAATATTAACTATTGTTATTGTACGAGTGAATTACAATAAATTATTAAAGGATGTAAATCGCTTATTTTTTAAAAATGAAGGAAACAAAAGATTTTTTTTTAAATTCTATCATCGCAAGCATAAAAAGGAGTAATTTGAATTTTAAGGCCCTCTTGTTCATATGATAGAACAATTTCAGTCCGCATAGTATATATTCGTTGATTTCAAATGATTCTAGGATATTAATTTTACCAAGTTCATCGAATAAGGAAAAATGTGAAAACAACAACCAATTTGAATTTTAAGAGTCTCTTGTTGGTATGATAGGATAGTTGCACTTCGCACACTATATATTCGTTGATTTCAAATTATTTCAGAACAATAATTTGATCAAGTTCATCGATCAAGGAAATTTGCTAAAGCAAGTCACATAGTACATTTGCGTCATAGCGCCATAGAAATTATCAGGCGGATCTACGTACCAGCTGGCTAAAAAAAATCAATTATATTGTTCTATGTCCTCCAAAGAATAGTTGGAGTTCCACAGTATACAAATTGACAGACAAAGAAGATAACCAAGAACCAACCATACTTTAAACATCCCACATGCAAGTTCCCAGAAGGTTCCATAGAGCAGAATCCATCGACCTTTGCACCAAAAAATTTGATATAAAAAGAAAAGACGTCGCCGCATTCATTTTCTCTTGAAACGAACTTTCATCTAGATGTTGAAAAAATATTACAGAGAGACATGAGGTATTTTTGTTTCCTCCTAAAGTTTGATATAAAAAAATTTCCCCTTCTTCAATCAATATGCAAAATTGCATTGTCCTCATTTAAAGTGAATTTGCTTTGTATCCGAAGTTGTCATAGAATGTAGACACTACTTGCCTTTTTCTGTAGATACATTTCATACGACAACTTTGCCAACTCAGGAAGCACATTTTGTAACAGAGGCTTGCTAACCGTACAATGCACAGTTTTGTTGTCCATGGTTCAGATAACACCATTGACGCAATGTCCATAAATATATGGACATTTTTCAACGCATCGCAGACAATCAATTGTATCATCACTTATCAAAGTAGAGGAAAAAGATGCAGAATGGAATTTTTCACATATAGGCTCAAAGGGGGTCGAGTACACATTGGCTGCAACTAAAATACCTTCAACCTAGGAATGCAAGAAAATGTATTAACATTGAAAAATATAATACACAATTGCACCCCCCCCCTCCCCTTTAAAACAAAAAAAATTAAAAATTAAACAGGTGCAGAAATTTGTTGAAGGATATTTCTATAAGAAAAGTGAGGATGATTTTGTGAATGTATACGCACAACAATTGTGGAGCTAGCTAGTTTCTCCAGATCCTTTACTATATCTTTTCGCAACTATGTTACAAATGTTGCCTGGGTTGTCCGAAATATCCTTTCTCTAGCATCATTTTTCTTTGTTATATTTTTGAATAGCATAAGTGGAATCTGCCCTCTATGCAATTGTTGTTCCATTGATGAAAACAAATCTGAATATGTATTGAACAATTGTAGCTGCAACATGGAATAGTGCAATATTTGTGTAACTTATTGGACATACATGCAGACACGAAAGTAAAGAACAAAACTGAATATGAAAAGTGGTATCATTGCCTTGTCGTTGTCTGATTCTCCATCCTTTATATGGAGAATGTGTTGCGACCCAAATTTTCTCACCAGTGTCACAGAAGCCCCAATCATTTTGATTTGGTAAATATCAGTGCTCTGCTCAAGCTGGATGATAGTCAAGTCCGGGAGGAAGCGATATTCTGATCAAATAGCAGGAATTTTTTCCACAATGCTTGTTTCGTTGAGAGAAATAATTCTATCGCAATCACCATGGTCATATACTCTTTTGGGAAATATATTAAAATTTATAATAAATATCCCATTACGCAGAAATATCTTTTCTACATGTTTCTGGACAAGTTGTGGAGGAATAATCAGTGTCACTGTCATCATAGCATCCTTTTCTATCATATCATCACGCATAATGGATCTAATTTTGTTTGCCTTGTCCAAGTAGGTGGTATAGAAAACCATTATGTCCTCGACAAACACCTATCCAGTTTGGCGGTTGTTCAAGCCCTCTATTGACAGTACTTTGGATGTTACAACTCTAGACCTAATGACATTTTTAAACAAGAAAACTAAAGTGAATGGTAGTGTGTTACAAGTAGACACATAGTTTTGATGAACTATGGAGCCACAGTTTCGCAACCACACCTCTTAGTCTGCGAAACATGCAACACGTTCAACATCTCGCTTGTACTTGTTGATACTTCTTGCAAGCTGCAAACCATGTATTGTAGATGGCATAAACATATCCGCCATGCCATAGATGAATATATAGCCCAATAATTTTTTTTAGTAAACATAGTAAGAGAAGAGTGTATGCATCTTTACCTTTGGCCTTGTCGGTCTGCCGATGTCTGTGATGACTGAATTTTCATGGCCATGTCACTAGTCCAACCTTTTTTTATGCAAGCATGTGCAGATGAAAATCAGGACTAAACAAAAATATCCATTGCATATTGTCCATCAGAAGGACCAAATAACCATAAAACTATATGCATATTAATTTTTTAACTAGAGAAATGTTTGACAATAAATAGGGCGTGACCGCGGGCCACCATGGCCAATTTGTATATCGCGAACCCTCGAAAGCCAGGGGAGCAATATTCAACCTGCCAACCTGGCACTCGCAATCGAGAAAGTGGGTAACTATGGAATAAGGTAGAAGCAGGACCACATATGTCAATCTGTTAGTCCGCCAACCGGTGCACGAAGGAATTTTCGGAAACCACACTAAGAAGATGAATTAGAAAACAAAAGGGATAATAGAAAATGAAAAAAGTAGAAATAGGAAGCGCGGAAAGGCCCATTACTGCGAAGTCATTTTTTTAAAGTCTAATATTATATGCTCCCACCCGGTTTGTATATTTAATTTACCGGCACACTTGGTATACCTTTTAGAAGATTGTACCACAAAACCCTCTGTTGTTGCACATAAGAATGCATCTCCATGTCCAAGCAACCTGTTTTTTCCAAGGCAGCAATGTCGAAGATGAAATCGACATGAAGGTAAGTTAGTATGAAAACAAACATCTAAAATAAAAACAAACAGGTCTATTTACCCGCCAAATAGTCCTTCGTCCTGTCCAACCATCCTTTTTTTTTAAATGCAGCAATGCAGCGCAAACACAATGGACATGAACTAGATTAGTATGCAGGAACGTATGTAACCATGATAAATTACCATGTAGGAAGGCACACAACTAGCTTAACACATATACAGACCATAAATGAAATACAAAACAAAACAATATGAAACAATAGTACAAGCATGAACCATTCTATATCCTCTTCATCCAATGCAGTCAAGACTCCCTCCTTTTCTCTAGCTACTCTATTTGTTTCAATGTGGGAACCCACAAAATTTAATGAACATCAATGGAAGCTGGTATTCACCGGAGAACAAGAAATATGTACATACAACAAAACTAACTCAATGAACAGTCTACAAAGGTAGAAACATGAACCTTTGCACTTCTCTATCCATGGCTGTAAACGTGTAGATTTTTTTTCCCTGGCCAAAATATATTTCAAGGCACAAAACATCACGCAATTGCATGGCCACAGCTAAACGATTTCTAGTTTTCCCTGGAAATTTATCCATATATGCCCTTTAACCATGTTCTTTATCCTCTACACAGATTGTTGTGCCCATGATACAAGTTCTCGGTTTTTTGTGGAAAACTACCCAAACATTCTTCCAGACATGAAAATATAATCTTGCAGAATCTTTGTTGCACATATCATATCTCAAGCAAAACACAAATTGTATTGTGCGCGCACCATTCTATGTAGAGGAGAAAGAACATGTCATGTCATATCCGCACATCTGACCATACATGGTTTATAAATGTAGCATGCATACATATGCTTTATTCCAACAAAAAAACAACGGATATTGTAACTTCACATGTAATCCTTGAACAATTTTGCATGCAACTATTTTCATTCATGGCATGAGTTGAGCACCAGGAAAATATCACAGAATAAAAAATATTAGACTCAGGAGACATGGAAAATAACACAACTGCATATTGACTGCTGGGGGCAAGGGGTGAATACCGTAAAGCACCCCCCAAAAACAATAATAATACAAAAAAAAAAAATCTCCAACCACCGTCGTTGCACCCCAACCCTGCAAGGCCGAATCAAACAAAAGAAACCAGCAAGAAAGCACAAAGAGGCCGAACTGCACCCCAGGGCCTCAAAGCACAAACCCTAGCCAAACAAACATAATCAACAACTCAAGAACCAATGAACCAGCAAGAACCATCAAGCCAGTGAACAACATATGTATCTCCAATGATTACGAAACTGCAACCCAAGAAGAAAAGGAACATGAAACATACAAGGAACATGTTACTACAAATAAGAAAACATCCTTACTTGCAAACTGCAAACACTGAACAACAAACAAGGAATACAAAGTGAAACTATGGCATCAAAACTTACTCCGAAATGATGAAATGTAGAAGCAACAACCGAGAAACCAACGAAGATGAACCACTCACCGAACCAGTAAACAATGTGTGTATCTTCAACGATTACGAGGATGAAACATACAATGGAAAAAACCGACAAACAAGCGAAGAAGAAGCACTCATCGAACCAGTAAACAATGTATGTATCATCAATGGTAGAACAAGGATGAAACATACAATGGCTATTTAAGACTATGCAAATTCATTGTAACTGTATAGAAAATTTTGACGAAAAATGTACTCCGAGAACCGCATTTACATAAACATTTAAGACTCTCAGGCTGTCTAAGGACCTTGCGGTCTGCAAACATTTAAGCTATCAGGGGTGTTGGAGGACGTTGCATCATGTAAACATTTACGTTGTCAGGCCTATTAAGGAATCTCAGAATAAGTGTCAATACATTTCAAGAAATATACATCCACCAAAAACGCTATAAAATTTGGAATTCTCAATCACTACAAAGCTTGGATATCAAAACATTTCAATATTCTTAGTACATATCAAAACATATGGATATATTCGGGTAGCATAAAATGCTAATACAAACATTCAAACTAATGCTAGCATTAATCGACCTTGAAGCAATTTATAGAAAAAATATATTATTAAGACATATTGTCTATGAGAAAAAGTTTGGATATGTTTCCATATAATACATTGGGAATAGCGAAGCCGGCAATAAGACCTCCAATCTCTTATCCAATCAGAGCAGTACATATATGTTACTTTTTATTATACAAAAGTATATGTTTTTAATTCCATAGCTCCAAAAATAGGTATTGTGAAAATATTTCGGGTCAAAGGACAAACTAATATGTAGTCAACGTATTATCAATTATTGTAGTCCCTCTATGCCTACGGAAGGGACTAATAACATTTGCATATCGAGTGACACAATAAACCTCATACATGAATGCCATTACGAAGGCTTCCTTTGAATACTCATAACACCATTGCTTCGAAGACATCTACGTGGTATTTTTAAATTTACATTAATAAAGAAGAAAGTAACTAGGGAACATTCTTATCCCAAGGACCCAAATCATCAATAATAAAAAATAAAATAAAAATTTAAGGGGAGAAATGAAAATTATGGAAGTCAAAACCACGGTATTATTGTATGTTGTTTCTTTTCAAGTTAGAGGTGAGTGTCAAAATTAGGAATGAAACAAACTCTAGGAAGGAAAAAAGGTCATAAGATTCACGTATTCCTTACAAAACTTAACCCATACAAAATTGATGATATCTATTCATGCACCTATCATATGAACTATGCATTATGGCTAAACCCATACTCTAAAATTGCACACCATTGATTTCGGATATGGGAAAGAACCATACAAATGAAAAATATTTCCAGGCTGGTATCATTTCAAAAACTTCCTTTGAAAGAACAAAACAAAAATGAAAAAACAAATTAGCAATTTTTTTTAGTTATCAAAGGAAAATCAAAACCATGGTATCGTCATATGTTGTTTCTTCTCAAATTGGAGTCAAATATGAAGATTGGGAATGAAACGAACCATCACAAGGAAACAAGCCTAGGGTTTTCACCTACTCCCCATGCAAGTTCATTCATGAGACAATTATAACATCTATCCATGCACCCATGATAGAAACAATGAGGTTTAGCTACATGGATACCATAACAACTATCCATAGAATATATTTGAAGGAAGGAAAACCCAAAACTATGCAAAAAATTTAACCATCAAAGTAGAAGATTGCATTTAACTATCTAAAAATGCTCAAACATCAAGCAACGAAAATTAT
>ML780472.1:166926-223181 GCA_009831015.1 Picea engelmannii
TAGTATAAATAGGAGTCGAGGGTATGAGAACCCTATCTTGGATATTATTGTAACAGAGCGCTGCTCGATTGGAGGTTGCCCCCTCGAAGAGGCCTATGAACATTGCTATCTGAATCAGGTGCTATTTCTGTTCAAGTGCTATTTCTGTTGCTATTTCGTATATCATTTCTGTGTATTGTGAAGATTATGCTGGATATTTTACTGTTATTCTGTTATTTCTAGCATTTCGTTTCTGTTCTGCATATTTTATATATCTGGTATCTTGCATGTATGCAGTCGGGGTTGAGCTCAGTTGGTGTCAGTTTTTCTGCTACTGCTGAGGTGTCCAATAATGGTGGAAAATAAGGGCGAAGGAGATCCACGTTGAACACTGGGTGCAGGCCAAGGAAAGGAGGAATGTTGAGTTGAAAAGAATTATCCCCCACAGCCTTGGTGATGGTGTATGTCCCATAATGGAGTGGGTGAAACTTCCGATGGGGTCCTGTAAGGCGTTCCTTCTGCAAGTGCAGCCAAACTTTGTCGCCCACCTGAAAATTATGTTGCACCCGATGTTGATCATGGCACTGTGTGTACTTGTCATTGGACTTCTGTAGGATATCCTGAACCTGTCAGAAGATGTGTTGGATCTTCTCAATGAACCGAGTGGCTTTGTCAGCTTCAGTTGGAGCAGGAGATGAGTCGGTCGAGGTGACCGCAAGGGGAAGTGCAACATCTATGGGACCCAATGGATGGAATCCCAACCCCACCTGAAAGGGGATGTGGACGGTTGAGCTATGCAGGGCTCATTTGTAGCTATGTTGGACATAAGGAAGACTCTCATCCGATGTGTGAGGGTGCTGTGAATTATACATGCTAAGGATATGCACAATCATTCGATTTACGACCTCGGTTTGGCCATCTGTCTGCGGGTGGAAAGTCATGGATTTGGTGAGCTTAGTGTCTAGCAGTGACCAGAGGCTCGACCAGAATGTGCTGGGAAATCGACTACCCCGATCTGAGAAAATGGTTTGTGGGATTCCAAAATGTACCCAGACTCGTTCAAAGAAGAGCTTGGCAGTGGCCTCTCCCGTGATGTTCTTCTTGCAGGCAACCAAAATCACCATCTTAGAAAAGTGATCAACAACCACAAAAACACAATCATTTCCCCGCTTGGTGAATGGGAGGCCCGACATGTAGTCCATTGAGGTGGATTCCCATGGCCTGTCAGGAGTAGGAAGAGGGGTGTACAGGTCCTGTTTCTTAGTGGTTAGTTTGGAAATCGCGCAGGCAGTGTAGGACCTGATATACTTGCTGACCTCCTGCCGATGTTTCGGCCAGTAGAAATGTTTTTGTAGCATCGCCACTGTCTTTTTGACGACGAAGTGTCCTTCCACCCGACTGTAGTGGGCTTCCCAGATAAGCTTTGCTCGCTCGCTTGATGGAACATAAATATGGCCCAGACGACACGACAACCCATCCTGAATATGGAAATTATCGACAGTTGCGTTTGCCCCCAACATTTGGTAGGTGGTAGAAAAGTCTAGGTCTGTCTCGTAGAGTTGGGGCCATCCAGAGGTCTCATGGCCGCAAGAGTCTAGCACCGTGGTGAGTGCCGCGACTTGTGGTCGATTGAGGCAATCAATGATGCGATTGGGGCTTCCTATTTTTTACTTGATGTTGAGGTGGAATTGCTGCAAGTATGTGGAGCACTTTTGATGGTGGTCATTCTGCAATTTTTCTTTGTGTCTGCATGAACTGCAATGGCTTATGATTAGTGTGGATCACAGTATCCTCCCCAAGAATGTAGTGTCTCCAATGGCAACAGGCTTGCATAATGGATTACATTTCTTTGTCGTCAGTAGGGTACTTACGGACAACATCTGATAATGTCTCACTATGATAGGCCACGGGGTGGCCATGCTAAGTGAGAACGACACCCACAGCATATTCAGAAGAATCTGTCTCGATCTCAAAGGGTTGTTTTAGGTTTGGGAGTGAAAGTATTGGGGTTGAACACAAGTGCTGCTTCAAATCATCGAACACTTTTTGTTGGGGCCACCCCATGCAAATGTTTCCTTACCACCACCCCTGGTTATTTGGCTGAGGGCCCATGCAATATGGGAGAATCCCAACACGAACCTACGGTAGATATTGGAAAGCCCCAAGAAGCTCCGGAGCTCGGTGAGTGTGGTTGGGGCTGGCCAGTCATGGATGACTTAGAGCTTGACTAGATCCACATGTACACCATGCTGATCAATGATGTAGCCCAGGTAATGGACCTTGTCCATGCCGAAGGATAATTTTTCCAAGTTGGCGTATAGCTTGTGCTGTCGCAGGCTGTGCAGAACCTACTGAATATGCTGCAAGTGTTTGAGCCAAGTCTTGTTGTAAATGAGAATGTCATCAAGATAAACCACTACAAAATTATTGGTGAATGGTCGCAGGATATCATCCATAAACCTCATGAAAGTGGCTGGTGCATTTTTCAAACCAAAAGGCATGACCAACCATTCAAAAAGGCCTTCCTTTGACTTGAAGGCAGTCTTCCATACATCTGTCTGTTCTATCGGAACTTGGTGGTAGCCAGACTTCAGATCAATCTTACTAAAGTATTTGGCCCCCGTGAGTTGATCAAGGAGGTCGTCGATTCGGGGAATCGGGTACCGGTTTCTGACTGTGATTTTATTCAGAGCCCAGTAATCAATGCAGAGTCGCCAAGTTCTATCTTTCTTTTGTACCAGCATGATTGGGCTCCTGCAAGGTGATGAGCTGGGACGAATGTGCCCTTGTGGAGTAGCTCTTGGATCTGTCGCTTGATCTCCTCATTCTCTAACAAAGAGAGACGATAGAATAGACCATTGGGCAGTGGTGCACCGGGGGTCAGATCGATGGGGTGCTTGACCTAGAAGTGGAGAGGTACCCCGATAGGTGAGGAGAAGATATCTGAGTATGCTTCCATGACCTTGTCCACTTGCTTCTTCTGTGTGGAGAGGTCGACCGTAGAGACCCTGGATGTGGCTATGATCTTTCGCTTATTCTAAGAGTGAATCACGAGGAAGACAAACTTCCCCATATGAGAGATGACCTTCTTGCATTTCTTAGCAGAGATCAAGGAAATAACACTAGGTGGGACTGCCTCGGGTATCCTGTACAATTTCCTGTTCAAAGTAATAATAACACTACGAGGCCTAGACTCATATATAACATGACATTTCCATAAATAAAGTTGTCCCAAAAGAACATCACAAACTTCAAGAGGATCAACATCACACAATACCTCATCTTTGAAGGGCTTGATGCCATATGACAGTCGACGCTATTGGCTGACGCGAAGATCGCTTCCTTGGCGGAGCCATCCAATGGTGTAGGGTTGTGGGTGTAGTGTTGTCGGTAGGGCTAGCTGCTTGATGACCTCTGCTGAGATGAGGTTCTTCTAGCTCCCACTATCAATGATGAAGTGCAATGGGGTTCCTTTTACCCACATTTGTGAATGGAAGAGGCGCTCTCCTTCTTCTGGCTCATCTGGTTCACTAGGCTGGAGCTTGGTGGTAGCAACGGTGGCACTGGGTTCCATGTCAATGATCCATATTCCCCTTTCTGGTTCTGGCTCAGAGTTAGAATCCACATCTGATTTAGAGGATTTTACTTCGGCCACCAACGACTCCTTTGAGTGGCAGTCAACAGTGTTATGCCAAGGGATCTTATGGAAGTCGCACCACTTCCCGGTATCTTTCTTTATCTTTCCGGTGTCCTTCTTTAATTGCGGCTTGGACTAGTTGTCCTGATACTGTCCATCATTACTCTGTCCTTTTTTCTATGGGTAGGTTCCTCCCTTTACTGGATTATTTTGTGAGGGGTTCCCAGGCCCAAATTGTCGCGTCTTTTGTTTGAGCTTCTACTTGATTTTGACGACATATCGGTAGGCCGTACCCAAGGATGAGATGTCCAAAAATTCCATTTCGGTCTGGATGTATCTATGCAAAGCACGAAGGTACTTGAGCACTAGATTTCACTTTGAATCTTTGATACCCATCTTGGTGCGCAAGGTATGGAAGATATTTGTGAAATCTGACATTGTTTGGTCCCTTTCTTACCGCAGTGTAGTCCATTTGGTATACATGTCGTCATAACTTCCGACAGGGTAGTAATGTTCCTTAATAGCATCCCTGAAGGATTCCCAGGTGGCTGTGACTGAAAATAATGAGGATTCCTCTGTTTCCTTTTGCTCACAGAAAGTTTCCCACCAATCTTTGACATGGGGAACGACTTTGAGAAGCGCAAAAGTAATCTTTTCTTTATCCAAAAATTTATGGACAGAAAAATACCCTTCTAGTAGATTCAACCATTTGTCTACAGCATATACGTCTATCTGACCTTCAAATATAGGAATATCAAAGTTTATTTGTACCTTGAAGGGGGCGGCACCTCTGCTCGAAGAAGATGCATCGCATGTTGGTAGCCGCCGAAGGATTTGCACAAAACTATCCATCATCTCGTTCCTCTCTTGTGTGAGGGCTTCCTCAATCAACAATTTGAAAGGATATCCTGTCCCGTCATCTTTATTTTCTCCTACCATGAGAGGTCACTTGGGTGTGTGAGAGTTTTTTTCCTCAAGAGAAACAGGCTCGAGACCCAACTCTTTACATACTCTGACCTCGTTGGGGACATGCATTAAGATGACAAGGAGCAGACCGCTCTGATACCACTGATCCGTATTTTATGAGCAGAATGAAATGAATACAGATTATTAACATGTGCTTAACACAAAATAACAAAGATACAGTAAAACTGGTTTTCTATTCAATAACGAAATAAGCGGAAATTGTAAAATGCAGCGGAAACAAGCTTGCAGGAATGGTGGCGACTTATCTCTGAGAAGAGATGTGACGACTGCGCTCATTCGCAAGAAGATCATTACAATGAGGATCTGAAGGAATTTTTACAATAAACCGGAATTCCAAAAGTCCTAGACATCCAAAAACCTAACCCTAGGAGATGAAGTGTCAAAAGTCATGTGGGCCCCGTTTCGGTAGGTTAGTGCATCAACTTCCCGGGGTCTTAACTTTTGCATACGATCTTCATTTTAGGCACATGATAGCTCATTGGAAAGGTATCATTGAGGAGATTCATTTTTGGGCCTCAATCATATCTTAGGATATAATTGAGAAACGCGATCCTGAAAAACCTTCATTTAGGCCCTCAAAATGGCCCCGGAACTTAAAACCTGCTAAAAATAGTAAGTTGCCAAAATTGCCAGAAAACTGTTTTGAGCGAGTTGGAAAAGGTGGGTAGCCACTGATATCCATCTATATCAAGGTTCCAAATGGGCATTCAAGAATAAAATGAATGAAAAAGGACAAGTTGTTATAAATAAAGCCAGATTGGTTTGTAAAGGGTATGTACAACTTGAAGGTCGGGATTTTGATGAAACCTTTGCAACAGTGGCAAGATTGGAAGCCATCAGAATGTTCCTTTCATATTCATGCCATAAGAACTTTAAAGTGTATCATATGGATGTTAAGTCAACATTTATTAATGGAGATCTAGACGAAGAAGTATATATGGAGCAACCTGAAGGATTCTCATTGACAGATAATCCTAATTATGTTTGCAAGCTGAAGAAGGCATTATATGGACTGAAACAAGCACCACGAGCTTGGTATTATAGACTAGACAAAATTTTACAAGACAAAGGGTTCAAGAAAGGTATTGTTGACAACAATCTCTACATTAAGTCTGAAGCTGATAATTTACTAGTTGTTTTGGTTTATGTAGATGATATTATTTTTGTCTGTACTAATGAATCATTTGTCCATTGGTTTGCTAACTCTATGCAAACAGAGTTTGAGATGTCCATGATAGGAGAACTGTCATATTTTCTTGGTTTACAAGTAAATTAGTGTTCTGCAGGAATATTTATCTCTCAAGAAAAATATTTGAAAGAGATGTTGAAGAAATTTCAGATGGAGGACTCCTCTCCTGTTAGTACACCTATGGTGGTTGGTTGCAAGCTCAGTAAAGATGATATTTCACCTGATGTTGATCAAAGGACATATCTCTCTATGATAGGAAGTCTTCTTTACATCACAACATCCCATCCTGATATAATGCAAGTTGTTGGAATGGTAGGTCATTATCAGTCTACTCCTAAACAAAGTCATTTGGTAGTTGTCATAAGGATATTCAAATACTCGAAGGGAATAATGACTTATGGTCTGTGGTATCCCAGAAATCAGAATTTTCAGTTAATTGTTTATTCATATGCAGATTGGGCAAACTGTGTGGTGAGAGAAAGAGCACCAATGGAGGTGCATTCTTCCTAGTTGACTCGTTGGTTGGATGGATTAGTAAGAAGCAAGGATCTATTTCCTTATCGACTACAAAAGTAGAGTACATTACTGCTGCTACTTGTTGCACTCACATTTTATGGATGATTCAAACTCTTGAAGACTCGAAGGTAAATTATACTGATTCAATTACAATTCACTGTGATAACACTAGTGCCATTAGTGTCTCCAAGAACCCTATTCTTCACTCCAAGACTAAGAATATCACAAAAAAATACCATTTTCTCAGAGAACAAGTTACAAACAGAATTGTTCAGCTGAATTAAATTCCTTCCACAAAACATATAGCTATTATCTTTACTAAACTGTTAGCAGTGACCCCTTTTGGATATCTTTGTCAGAAATTGAGTGTTATAACTTATTTCGTCTAATTTTTTCACTCGGTCACGGGGAGTACTTATTTGAATATCTATTGTATTTCTAAGTTGTTCATAGTTGATAGGGGGAGTATGTACTGCAAAAAATCAGGGGGAGAATGTTTCTTCTTTGACATTGATGTCAAAAGGGGAGAAAGTGTGGTAATTTCAAGGATGCTATAGTGGTATAGTTGAATGTTCTTCAAGGGGTTTCCATCAATGACAAAGGGGGAGATTGTTGGCATGTTTTTAGACAGAGGTAGAGTATGTGTGTTTGTCATTGATAGAAAACATCACGATCAACAACCCAACGTTAATGGCATGGCAATGGAAAGTTTAACAGTGAAGAGAAACAGTGATCATTGGATCCCATTCAGATTTCCCGATGACCGTCGGATTTGAATTCAGATAGGAGGAGGGCGCAGTAGAAGAGAACAGATCTTAGGCGTCAGATCTGAGCCCGAAGTCCGACCGTCGTTGGATCCATAAGAATGAGCATGATATTTGGGTGCAAGATGAAGCGGGTCTACAAGATATCGAAAGGAGGAGGACCATCCATCTTCAAGAAGGACACATGGCAAGCGACTAGAATTTCGCTAACTTTCACATTGGGGGAGTCAAAAGAGCATGGTGTGGGAACTTGCGATATGAGAAATATCGAAATGATCTGGGCCTTCAGATCGAGAATTGATCTGGACCTTTGTATCAAGGTATGTTGTGGAACGTTGGATGCAGAGGACACATGGCGATCGATTGGCATTTCTCTGATTGAAAAGTCAAAGAAAGGAGGTGCTCTATCCTTTGAAATCATGCAAAATGTGAAATCGCGATTTAATCTGAGTCATTGATCAAAGGGAGATCGTGGACCATTTATTAGGCATGACGAAGGCCCATGAAGTTGCGAAATCACTATAAGATATTGACCGTTGATCCAAGAGGGACATGTGGCGAGGGATTAACATTTCGCTGACTAGAAAGTCAAAGGAAGAAAATGCCTTAACCTTCCAACTCACGATATGCGAAATCGTGATAAGGTTTGGCCCGTGGTCATAGACAAGGTCACATCATCAAAGACTGGAGGAAGGAGCTAGCGTAGCTAGGCTCCATTTCGGGTATTGGGAGTCAAGGAGTCCAGGAAGAAACTCAGGGCAGAAACACCGATATGTGAAATCGCGAAATCCATTTATGGATAAGAACTTGGTCACCGCCGGTGTTCACGAGAAGAGAAATGAGCTAGCAGAGCTAAGGTCCATTTCATAGATCGCGATTTAAAAGTGTCGAGAAGCCCCATCACTAGAATGATGAAATGTGAAACGCCTTTTGGTGTAGGTTGTGGTCACCACCGATGGTCATATGAGTGGGAGGAGCTAGAATGAAGCTAATATCAATTTCGGGGATCACAACTTGGAGCGTCGAGAGCCTTTGACACAGGATTTCCGAAATGTGAAATAAGAAACACATTTTGATTAGACCCATGGTCACAGCCAGTAGGCATATGGGATAAATGTGAGACCCCACTGATTTAATCCAATGGTGCTTGTTAAATGGAAATCTGATCGAAGGGGTACTGTTGATCTTTACGATTAATTGTTCAGTTACGATTCAGTTAGCAGAACCGAATCATGGTTCTTGGACTGTTCTTGAACTTAAAAGGTTGCCTATCATTTCGAAGAAGAAGAGGTTTTCTCCCTTTATGGGTTTCCTCGTGAAAATCTGTCTCTGTGTATATCTTATGTGTGAGTGATTCTCATTATTTATGTTGTCCATATGTTGTATTATATTGATGGTCACTTGGAGAAAGATTAAAAATGGTTTAATTGACTTAAAATTGTTTAAGCAGAGTAACAACTGATTCACCCCACCTCTCAGTTGTCTTAGTAATTTCAACACTCATATGCATAATGTCCATACTTTTTACAATAATGGAACTGAATCTTTGATATATCAATTCTCTGATTACTTGGATGACTGTTATTTGGATTTTGACCTCTTCTACCAGTATTTCAAGGACTGCTACTATGTCCACCTCTAGCAGAACTCCTTCCTCTGCCTCTAGAGTTAGCTCTCCCCCTTCCTCTTCAATGGATTATAGATGACTACACAAAAAATGCATTCTCTAATGACATATTTGACCTATTTAATATGTGTTAATGATTAATGAGGGAGGCTTGGATCTCATCTAAACTAAACTAACTCAGGTCTTTGTTCTTTTCTAAAGTCACAACAAGGGTATTAAATTTAGGAGGAAGACTCCTAAGTACCTTCTCAACAACCTTCATTTCTTCTATGGTTTCTCGATGAGACTTAATCTGATTTATCAGGCCAATAACATGGGTGTAAAAAGACTCTATTGAATCCATGTCTTTCATTGACAGAGTTTCAAAATATCTTCTAAGAATTTGTAATTTTGAAGTCTTGACTTTATCCATACCTTGATAAGAAGTTTGTAATATGTCTCATGCTTCCTTGGCTTGTTTTGTTGATGCAACTTTTGGGAGTATGCTCTCATGCATGGCTTGATGTATTTAAAACATTGTATTTACATTTCTTTGATCTTTCAAAGCATCCTTCTGAGCTTGTGTGAGAGCATTGTACGTTGCCTGATCTGTTGGTTCCACATAGCCATTTTCGACTGTCTCCCATACATCTTGACCCTGAAATAATGCCTTCATGGTCAAGGACCATAACTCATAATTGTTTCCTGTAAAAGTGAGAGGTTGCAGATTTGAGGTAGAAGCCATGATTACTCCTTACAACAGACTTGTTGCTCTTTAGAAATTACTCTCATAAAACTTTCTCTTATAAACCTACCTTGATACCAAATCTGAAATTTGCAAAGTGTAGACAAACTCTGCGCAACGCAGTTGCAAAGACTGCATAGCGAAATTCTTCATCGTTGAGCTCTCAAGACTTACTGCGTAGTTGCCAGACTACACAAAAGACTCCATGTTATGATGATAACACTTATAAAATGATTTCTTGATATCGTGCTACTCTCAACACATAAACACACATGTAATGTAGATTGAACAACTTGAAAACTTACTTAAGCTTCTGCAGAAACAAAGAGTAGATATTTATGAAGTAACTCAGAAATACATGAACACATAGATACTTAATATATTATGAACTTGGGCGCTGCGCACGGTTACACAATAAAAAAAATCTGTGTCGAGCTTCGACTCCAACAACTTCTACATACTTCCAGAAACATAGAGTTTGTGCTCTTAGACTTCTTCAACTAGTTGGCTTATAGCTTATGCTGTCGCAGGGTGTGCAGAACCTGCTGAATATGTTGCAAGTGTTCGACCCAAGTCTTGTTGTAAATGAGAATGTCATAAAGATAAACCACTACAAAATTATTGGTGAATGGTCGCAGGATATCATCCATCAACCTCATGAAAGTGGTTGGCACGTTTGTCAAACCAAAGGGCATGACTAACCATTCAAAAAGGCCTTCCTTTGACTTGAAGGTAGTCATCCATACATCTGTCTATTCTATCGGAGCCTGGTGGTTGCTAGACTTCAGATCAATCTTACTGAAGTATTTGCCCCCCGTGAGTTGATCAAGGAGGTCGTTGATTCAAGGAATCGGGTACCGGTTTCTGACTGTGATTTTATTCAGAGCCCGGTAATCAATGCAGAGTCGCCAGGTTCCATCTTTCTTTTGTACCAGCACGATTGGGCTCCCCCAAGGTGATGAGATGGAATGGATGTGCTCCTTGTGGAGCATCTCTTGGATCTGTCGCTTGATCTCCTCATTCTCTAACAGAGAGGGATGATAATCTGGACCATTGGGCAGTGGTGCATCGGGGGTCAGATCGATGGGGTTCTTGACCTGGCAGTGAAGAGGTACCCCGGTAGGTGAGGAGAAGATATCTGAGTATGCTTCCACAACCTTGTCTACTTGTTTCTGCTGTGTGGAGAGGTCGGCCATAGAGACCCTGGATGTGGCTGTGATCTTTAGCTTATTCTGAGAGCGAATCACGAAGAAGACAAACTTCCCCATCTGAGAGATGGCCTTCCTGCATTTCTTAGCAGAGATCAAGCAAATAGCACTAGGTCGGACTGCCTCGGGTATCCTGTACAATTTCCTGTTCAAAGTAATAATAACACTATGAGGCCTAGACTCATATACATCATGAAATTTCCATAAATAAGGTTGGCCCAAAAGAACATCACAAACTTCAAGAGGAGCAACATCACACAATACCTCGTCTTTGAAGGGCTTGATGTTGTATGACAGTCGACACTGTTGGATGACGCGAAGATCACTTCCTTGGCGGAGCCATACAATGGTGTAGGGTTGTGGGTGCAGCATTGTCGGCAGGGCCAACCGCTTGACAACCTCTGCTGACATGAGGTTCTTTTGGCTCCCGTTATCAACGATGAAGTGCAACAGGGTTCCTTTTACCCAGATTTGTGAATGGAAGAGGCGCTCTCCTTCTTCTGGCTCGTCTGGTTCACTAGGCTAGAGCTTGGTGGTAGCAACGGTGGCACTGGGTTCCATGTCAATGATCTATATTCCCCTTTCTGGTTATGGATTAGAGTCAAAATCCACATCTGATTCAAAGGCTTTTACTTCGGCCACCAAGGACTGCTTTGAGCGGCAGTCAACAGTGTTATGCCAAGGGCTCTTATGGAAGTCGCACCACTTCCCGGTATCTTTCTTTGTCTTTACGGTGTCCTTCTTTTCTTGCGGCTTGGACTGGTTGTCCTGATACTGTCCATATTTGCTCTGTCCTTTGTTCTGTGGGTAGGTGCCTCCCTTTACTGGCTTTTGTTGTGAGGGGTTCCCAGGCCCGAATTGCCGCGTCTTTTGTTTGAGCTTCTGCTCGATTTTGACGGCATATCGGTAGGCCGCACCCAAGGATGAGATGTCTAGAAATTCCATTTCGATCTGGATGTATCTATGCAAAGCACCGTGGTACTTGAGAAGCATATGTCTCTCTGAATATTTGATACCCAACTTGGTTCGCAAGGTATGGAAGATATTTGTGAAATCTGACACTGCTTGGTCCCTTTCTTGCCGCAGTGTAGTCCATTTGGTATACAGGTCGTCATAAATTTCGACAAGGTAGTATTGTTCCTTAATAGCATCCTTGAAGGATTCTCAAGTGGTCGTGACTGAAAATAATGAGGGTTCCTCTGTTTCCTTTTGCTCACAGAAAGTTTCCCACCAATCTTTGACATGGGGAACGACTTTCAGAAGCGCAAAAGTAATATTTTCTTTATCCGAAAATTTATGGAAAAAAAAATACCCTTCTAGTATATTCAACCATTTGTCTACAGCATATGTGTCTATCTGACCTTCAAATATAGGAATATCAAAGTTTATTTGTACCTTGAAGGGGGCGGCGCCTCCGCTCAAAGAAGATGTGTCGCCTGTTGTTAGCCGCCGAAGGATTTGCGTGAAACTATCCATCATTGCATTCCTCTATTGTGTGAGGGATTCCTCAATCAATAGTTTGAAAGGATCTCTTGTCCTATCATCTTTCTTTTCTCCTGCCATGAGAGGTTGCTTGGGCGTGCAAAATTTTTTGTCCTCAAGAGAAACAAGCTCGAGACCCAACTCTTTGTACTCCGACCTCGTTGGAGACATGCATTAAGATGACAAGGAGCAGACCGCTCTGATACCACTGATCTGGATTTTATGAGAAAAATGAAATGAATATAGATTATTAATAGCTTCTTAACACAAAATAACAGAGATACAGTAAAACTAGTTTTCTATTCAATAAAGAAATAAGCGGAAACTGTAAAATGCAGCGGAAACAAGCTTGCAGGAATGGTGGTGGCTTATCTCTGAGAAGAGATGTGATGGTTGGGCTCATTTACAAGAAAATCATTACAATGAGGCTCTGAAGGCCCTTTTACAATAAACCAGAATGCCAAAATTCCTAGACATCCAAAAACCTAACCCTAGGAGATGAAGCATCAAAAGTCATGTGGGCCCTGTTTGGGTAAGTTAGTGCATCAACTTCCCAGGGTCGTAACTTTTGCATACGATCTTTGTTTTAGGCGCATGATAGCTCGTTGGAAAGGTATCATCGAGGAGATTCATTTTGGGCCCTCAATGATGTCGTAGGCTATAATTGAGAAACTCGATCCTGAAAAACCTTCATTTAGGCCCTCAAAATGGCCCCGGAACTTAAAACCTGCTAAAAATAGTAAGTTGCCAAAATTGCCAGAAAACTGTTTTGAGCCAGTTGGAAAAGGTGGGTGGCCATCGATATCCATATGGATCAAGGTTGCAAATGGGTGTTCAAGAATAAAATGAATGAAAAAGGACAAGTTGTTATAAATAAAGCCAAAATGGTCTGTAAAGGGTATACAGAAGTTGAAGGTCAGGATTTTGATGAAACCTTTGCACCAATGGCAAGATTGGAAGCCATCAGAATGTTCCTTGCATATTCATGCCATAAGAACTTTAAAGTGTATCATATGTATGTTAAGTCAATATTTCTTAATGGAGATATAGAGGAAGAAGTATATATGGAGCAACCTGAAGGATTCTCATTGACAGATAATCCTAGTTATGTTTGCAAGCTAAAGAAGGCATTATATGGAGTGAAACAAGCACCATGAGCTTGATATTATAGACTAGACAAATTTTTACAAGACAAAGGGTTGAAAAAAGGTATTGTTGACAACAATCTCTACATTAAGTCTGAAGGTGATAATTTACTAGTTGTTTTGGTTTATGTAGATGATATTATTTTTGTCTGTACTAATGAATCATTTGTCCAGTGGTTTGATAACTCCATGCAAATAGAGTTTGAGATGTCCATGATAGGATAACTATCATATTTTCTTGGTTTACAAGTAAATCAGTGTTTTGCAGGAATATTTATCTCTCAAGAAAAATATTTGAAAGAGATGTTGAAGAAATTTCAAATGGAGGACTCCTCTCCTATTAGTACACCTATGGTGGTTGGTTGCAAGCTCAGTAAAGATGATATTTCACCTGATGTTGATCAAATGACATATCTCTCTATGATAGGAAGTCTTATTTACATCACAACATCCCGTATTGATATAATGCAAGTTGTTGGAATGGTAGGTTGTTATCAGTCTGCTCCTAAACAAAGTCATTTGGTAGTTGTCATAAGGATATTCAAATACTTGAAGGGAACAATGACTTATGGTCTGTGGTATCCCAGAAATTAGAATTTTTAGTTAACTGTTTATTCAAATGCAGATTGGGCAAACTGTATGGTGATAGAAAGAACACCAATGGAGGTTCATTCTTCCTGGGTGACTCGTTGGTTGGATGGATTAGTAAGAAGCAAGGATCTATTTCCTTATCGACTACAGAAACAAAGTACATTGTTGTTGCTACTTGTTGCACTCACATTTTATGGATGATTCAAACTCTTAAAGATTTGAAGGTAAATTATACTGATCCGATTACAATTCACTGTCATAACACTAGTGCCATTAGTGTCTCCAAGAACCCTGTTCTTCACTCCAAGACTAAGAATATCACAATAAAATACCATTTTCTCAGAGAACAAGTTACAAACAGATTTGTTCAGCTGAATTAAATTCCTTCCACAAAACATATAGCTAATATCTTTACTAAACTGTTAGCAGTGACCCCTTTTGGATATCTTCGTCAGTAGTTGGGGGTTATAACTTATTTTGTCTAATTTGTTCACTCGGCCAGGGGGAGTACTTATTTGAATATCTATTGTATTTCTAAGTTGTTCATAGTTGACAGGGGGAGTATGTACTGCAACATCTTAGGGGGAGCATGTTTCTTCTTTGACATTGATGTCAAAAGGGGAGAAAGTGTGTTAATTTCAAGGATGCTACAGTGGTATAGTTGAATGTTCTTCAAGGGGTTTCCATCAATGACAAAGGGGGAGATTGTTGGCATGTTTTCAGATAGAGGTAGAGTATGTGTGTTTGTCATTGATGGCAAACATCACGATCAACAACCCAGTGATAATGGAATGGCAATGGAAAGTTCAACAGTGAAGAGAAACAGTGATCGTTGGATCCCATTCAGATTTCCCGATGACCGTCGGATTTGAACTCAGATAGGAGGAGGGTGCAATAGAAGAGAATAGATCTTAGGTGTCATATCTAAGCCCAAAGACCGACTATCGTTGGATCGATAAGAAGGACCATGATCTTTACGTGAAAGATGAAGCCGGCCTACAAAATCCCAAAAGCAGGAGGACCATCCATATTCAGGAAGGACACGTGGCAAGCGACTAGAATTTCGCTGACTTGCACATTAGGGAAGTCAACGAAGCATGGTGTGGGAACTTGCGATATGAGAAATATCGAAATGATCTAGGTCATCAGATCGAGGATTGATCTGGACCTTTGGATCGAGGTATGTTGTGGAACGTTGGATGCAGAGGACACATGGCGAGTGATTGGCATTTCACTGACTGAAAATTCAAAGAAAGGAGGTGCTCTATCCTTTGAAATCATGCAAAATGTGAAATCGCGATTTAATCTGAGTCATTGATCAAAGGGAGATCATGGAACATTTATTAGGCATGACGAAGGCCCGTGAAGTTGCGAAATCACGATAAGATCTTAACCGTTGATCCAAGAGGGACATGTGGTGAGGGATTAACATTTTGCTGACTGGAAAGTCAAAGGAAGAAAATGCCTTAACCTTCCAACTCGCGATATGCGAAATCGCGATAAGGTTTGGCCCGTGGTCATAGACAAGGTCACATTGTCAAAGACTAAAGGAAGGAGCTAACGTAGCTAGGCTCCATTTCGGGTACCGAGAGTCAAGGAGTCCAGGAAGCAACTCAGGGCAGAAACACAGATATGTGAAATCACGAAAGCCCTTTATGGATAAGAACTTGGTCACCGTTGGTGGTCACGAGAAGAGAAATGAGCTAGCAGAGCTAAGGTCCATTTCGGAGATCACGATTTAAAAGTGTCGAGAAGCCTCATCACAAGAATGATGAAATTCGAAACTCCTTTTGGTGTAGGTTGTGGTCACCACCGATGGTCATATGAGAGGGAGGAGCTAGAATGAAGCTAATATCCATTTCGTGGATCGCAACTTGGAGCGTCGAGGGCCTTCGACACAGGATTACCGAAATGTGAAATCCAAAACACATTTTGATTAGGCCCATGGTCACAGCCAGTAGGCATATGGGATAAATGTGAGACCCCACTGATTTAATCCAACGGTGCTTGTTAATTGGAAATCTGATCAAAGGGGTACTGTTGATCTTTAAGATTAATTGCTCAGTTACGATTCAGTTAGCAGAACCGAATCATGGTTCTTGGACTGTTTGCGTTTCAGTTGTTGAAGCCTTATTGTCCTAGGGATTCGAGGTGTAACTAAAGTTGTGGTAGTGCATAAAATATATATGCAATGACTATGCATGGTTGGCTGTTCCGAATGGAAAATGAGTTGAACTGTAGAGAGGTAAAATTATAGTCTGCGCAGTGTGAAGAAAGCTTAGAGATGAGGAACAGAAGCTGAACATAACAGAAAAGGTGAAGAGAGAAGAATGTGCACATATCAAAGAGCATGAGAAGGACAAAGAAAGAACATATAGAAAGAGACAGCAAGTCAAGCCAAGTATGAATAGAGCAGAAGAATAGTGTAGTGGAGAAGAATTGTAGAATCGTGAACAAGTGGTAAGAATTGATATATCTGTATTGTTGGTTATTCAGTCATTTATTTATAATCACAGAGGTAGGGTGGTTTTAGGGAGGACTATGGTCCTCTGATATTCAAGTTGATGCTTCAATATCGGGAGTTGTAGCTTCCATCTAGTTGTGTCTAGAAAACAGGGTGGCAGGGTGGTGCTTGGGAAAACACAGAGTTTTCTGCATGCAAGTTGGTGCTTGTATAAGTGGAAGTAGGTGCTTCCATCCAGTCGGTGTTGGAACACTCAAGGAGTTGGTGCTTCCATCTAGTGGGTGCTAGAGAAACCAGAGAGTTAGTGCTCTCAAACAAGTTGGAGCTTGTAAAACAGAGGTAGTAGCCTCACATTGAGTTGGTTCTCAATTATAGATGATGTATAGAACTTAAAAGACTGCCTATCATTTCGAAGAAGAAGAGGTTTTCTCCCTCTACGAGTTTCCTCATGAAAATCTATCTCTGTGTATATCTTGTGTGTGAGTGATGCTCATTATTTATGTTGTCCATATGTTGTATAATATTGATGGCCACTTGGAGAAAGATTAAAAATGGTTTAATTGAATTAAAATTGTTTAAGCAGAGTAACAACTGATTCACCCCCCCTCTCAGTTGTCTTAGTAATTTCAACACTCATATGCATAATGTCCATACTTTTTACAATAATGGAATTGAATCTTTGATTTATCAATTCTCTGATTACTTGGATGACTGTTATTTGGATTTTGACCCCTTCTACCAGTATTTCAAGAACTGCTACTACGTCCACCTCTAGCAGAACTCCTTCCTCTGCCTCTAGAGTTAGCTCCCCCCCTTCCTCTTCAATGGATTATAGATGACTACACAAAAAATGCATTCTCTAATGACATATTTGACCTATTTAATATGTCTTCATGATTAATGAGGGAGGCTTGGATCTCATCTAAACTAAACTGACTCAGGTCTTTGTTCTTTTCTAAAGTCACAACAAGGGTATTAAATTTAGGAGGAGGACTCCTAAGTACCTTCTCAACAACCTTCATGTCTTCTATGGTTTCTCGATGAGACTTAATTTGATTTATCAGGCCAATAACATGGGTGTAAAAAGAATCTGTTGAATCCATGTCTTTCATTGATAGAGTTTCAAAATATCTTCTAAGAATTTGTAATTTTGAAGTCTTAACTTTATCCATACCTTGATAAGAAGTTTGTAATATGTCTCATGCTTCCTTGGCTTGCTTTGTTGATGCAACTTTTGAGAGTATGCTCTCATGCATGGCTTGATGTATATAAAACATTGTATTTACATCCTTCTTTCTTTGATCTTTCAAAGCATCCTTGTGAGCTTGTGTGAGAGCATTGTACATTGCCTGATCTGTTGGTTCCACATAGCCATTTTCGATTGTCTCCCATACATCTTGACCCCAAAATAATGCCTTCATGGTCAAGGACCATAACTCATAATTGTTTCCTGTAAAAGTGAGAGGTTGCAAAATTGAAGTAGAAGCCATGATTTCTCCTTACAATAGACTTGGTGCTCTTTAGAAATTAATCTCATAAAACTTGCTCTTATAAACCTACTTTGATACCAAATCTCAGATTTGCAAAGTGCAGACAAACTCTGCGAACGCAGTTGCAAAGACCACATAGCAAAATTCTTTGTTGTTGAGCTCTCAAGACTTACTGTGCAGTTACAAAAGACTGCGTGTTATGATGATAACACTTATAAAATGGTTTCTTGATATCGTGCTACTCTCAACACATAAACACACATGTAATGTAGATTAAACAACTTGAAAACTTACTTAAGCTTGTGCAAAACAAAGAGTAGATATTTACGAAGTAACTCAGAAATACATCAACACACAGATACTGAATATATTATGAACTTGGGCGTTGCGCATGGTTACACAATAAAAAAAATCTATGTGGAGCTTTGACTCCAACAACTTCTACATACTTCCAGAAACATAGAGTTTGTGCTCTTAAACTTCTTCAACTACCTTCATAGTTGTTGCGACTCTATTCTCTCTCTATATATCTTTCTATATATTTTGACTACCTACAAACTCGGACATATATAAACTAAAACTGAGACTTCGTGTAGAAGTAAAACCGGCTCAGACAATTAAGATGATAATAAATTCGATACTAGATCAGCTCATTAATAGCGCTCATGGTAACACTCATGCTTGTTGTGTCTTAATGTGCAACATCTCTACTTTCCGGTGACATACAGAGTAGCCGTAAGCTTAAAGCTCACTACCTGTTTACTACCTATAATTAATATCTCTAACATAAAGTACTAGTACCATTCATCAAACTTGTCCACTCGGAAAAAACCTCTAAAATAATATGGTAGAAATTGAAGTTCAAAATTTTACATTTCAATCTTCAATTTAAAAAATAAAATCTCTATTAATTTCATTCATTAAACAAATCTTCCTTATTCCCGAGCATACCCGGGAGGAGTAGTAACTTGGAAAAAACCCATAAAATAATATGGTAGATATTCTATATCAAATTTCTGCAGTTCAAACTTCAATTAAAAAAAATAAATCTGACTCAAATTTGGTTCATTGAATGACTCACAAATGAAAATGAAATTTTAAAATACCCAAAATTTTTATTTTTAATAGAATTTAATAGTCATTGAATCCCAAACATGGACACAGATGAACTGCATCTCGTCCCTATACTCTGCATACCCTATCGACATAAACATGTTGTCTTTGAATATTCAATGCTCGGATTCCATTTCTCGTCATGAAGACAAAAAAAAATATACACTATATCAATTGTCCTGGTAAGTTGTGGATACCAAATAATGGTGAAGTGACGTATGGACCATCTGAACAATCAACCTCAGCTTCGAGATTTTGATTACCATCTAGAAGAATAGCGATGGCATGTAAACTTCTTCATGTAAAATTTGTATATGTAAAATTTGTATATGCTTTCCATTGTAGCCGCAATTTTGGACTTCCGTTGCAAAATATTTATAGAGCAACCGACCAGACACTTGTCGGGAATATGTATATAAAACCAAAATGATATGTTCAATCAAATCTTCCACGGAATCTTGTCAGGTAGTCCCAGGGCTTTCTCGGCTCTCTTCACAAATAATTCACTTCCGTGTCGTCTCGGCTCTCTGTCATCCATTGTCTTCCACAAAAGTAAGTTTGTCATTTATTTTCGATTGAGAAAGATTACATAAACGGATATTATGATGTAGGATCCGCTGTTTTCTAGAAGCATTCTAGTGGTGCAAGTGGGAATAAGGCTTTAATTTAATGAGAATTCCTATATAAATCAGTTGGGGACAATGTCGAGAATCAAATTTAGCCTTTCAATTTCTATGCTTATATTGGCTGGTGTATGTAGATAGCAGTCTAGGGTTTGGATTCTAGCCTTTGCCTCTAAGATTGTTTTGCTTTATAGTGGATTCTTGAATGCAATATGAGACGGCTATTCGTTGACTATAAACTTAAAAATATTGGAGAACTTATTAGTTAAGTAGGTTTTGATTAGTGTTTATTTAAGATTTAGATCTTATTTTCTAGTAGTTTGTTCTAACTCCCTAAACCGAATGTAATCCTATATATTCATGTACTCTTGATTGTTTTAATCAATGAACTGAGTGGCGCTTCTTTGGCTGCCTCCAGGTGTTGCCTCACCTGTGAGCAGCTGGTTTCATTCATTCTCATTTGTCTTTCCATTTTCTAAGTTGGTATCAAAGCTCAAGCATGATTAGTGGATCTGCAGAAGTCGTAGCCAAGAGAGGTGGACTGCCCAATTACCTTAAATGGAATGCTAGAGGATTATGAGATGTTTATAACATGCCTTGTAGCGAGAGAGAAAGCTCCTACCTTTGAGGAACTTACAGGTATATTGTTGCAAGAAGAAGAGAGGCCCCTAAATTTGAAGCCTCGGAATTCAGACTCAGCACTATGGACAAAGAAGAGATCCTCTAGAGGGAAACCAAGAGAAGGAGGCAGAGGAGGAAGTCCATTTCAGAGAAAGTCGTCTCCAAAGCCGAATCAAGGTATGTCATCTAACAAAAATGAGCATAAGTGTTTTTATTGTGGTAAGACTAGGCATCTTATTATAGAATGTCAGAAGAATAAAAGTGATGAAGCCAGGTATAAACCTAGAAAACATTCAAGTCACTTTGCAGGAGAAACCTCCAATCTTGATCTCAGATTGTTTATTGCTACTCATGATATTGATGAAACCCCAAATTTTGATTCAAAGGATCTTAGACTATTTGTGTCTAATGTTGCGTTGTCTGTTGAAACTAATGATATCGATGCATGGTTTGTGGACTTTGGAACCTCAATTCAAATGACATGCAATAAGAAGTGGTTTACAAATTTCAAAGAAACACATAATGGTGCCCATATTTATCTTGGAGATGATCGTTCTTATAAGATCAAGGGATATGGAGATATTCTAGTAACATTGTCGAATGGTACTGTCAGACACATTCACAATGGTGTGTATGTATCGGGGATAAATAAAAATTCAATCTATGTGTCCACAATTACATATAAGAATCTGAAGGTTGAATTCTTCAAGATTTATTGCAGAGTGAAGGACTTGTTGGATCATTACAGAGTTGTTCCTACAGGGGTCAGAGATGGAGGTATGTACAAACTTGATGCTACCAGCAAGAATCATTAAGCATTGACTTCGGAAACTATGCCTATAGAAACTCTTTGGCACTAGAGGTATGTTCATATTAATTATCATGATTTGTTGTTATTACAAAAACAAAGTATGGTTGAAGGACTCCCTATGTTGAAGAATGAGTATGTTGCTTGTGAAGGTTGTGCATTAGGAAAGATGCACAAAGATGAATTCCCCTCTAATTCTGATAGGAGAAAGAGAGATGTATTAGAACTTGTGCATACTGATGTTTGTGGACCAATGCAGACAAGGTCCTTAGAGGGTGCTTATTATTTTCTGCTATTTATTGATGATTGCACAAGATACACATGGGTTTATTTCCTTCGAAGAAATAGTGATGTTTTTTAATACTTTAATGAATTTAGAAACATGGTGGAGAAGAAAACATGAAAGACCATAAAAATCCTCCATTCATATCAAGGGGGAGAGTATACATTGGGGAACCCCATCAACTATTGCAAATATCATGGAATAATACAACAATTTGCAGCAACTCACACTCCACAGTAGAACATAGTTGCAGAAAGGAAAAACATAATTCTGGTGGAGTGTGCACGAAGTATGATGAAAGGTAAGAGTCTCTCAAATGATTTTTGGGCTGAGGCCATTAGTACTATTGTTTATTTAATGAATATAAGTCCAACAAGGTATCTTGATCATAAAACTCATTTCGAAGTCTTGTATGATTCTAAACCTCCAATTCATAATTTCAGGGTATTTGGGTGTAAGGATTTTGCACATATTCCAAAGGATAATAGGAAGAAGCTTGATGCTAAAGCCATCAAATGTATTTTCATAGGGTATTGTTCATAATTTAAAGAATATAAACTGTTTGATCCATCTAATCACAAAGTGTTTGCAAGTAGAGATGTACTTTTCCATGAGCAGGCAGAAGGAAATAATGAAGACAACAACCATGAAGGATGGCATGTACTTCTTGAAGATGAAGAGGTAAAAGAAGAGAAGCAGCAGCAGCAGGAAGAAGGATACAGTGACATGGATACATCTAGCACTCAAAGCTCACCAAGAGGTGAAGAATGATCTTCACAAAGTAGGGAAGAAGACAATCAATTGAGAAGATGCTCACGACAGGTTCGTCTACCTGAAAGGTATAAAGTTTATGCCCTAATGAGTAGTATTTCAAATGTCATAGAACCCATGATTTTTAATGAAGCTAATGAACATGAAAAGTGGAGAAAAGAAATGGAGGAAGAATATAACTCTATAATCAAAAACAAAACTTGGGAATTGATTGAATTTCCTAAAGGTAAAAATCCTATTGGATGTAAATGGATATACAAACCTAAATTTAAATCAGATGGTAGTATAGACAAATACAAAGCTAGATTGGTGGAAAAAGTGTATTCATAGAAAGAGGGTATTGACTATGCAGAAACATTTGCACCAGTAACTAAATTAAATACTATAAGATTGTTAATTGCATTAGCTACAAAGTACCATTGCAAGCCTCACCAATTAGATGTAAAATATGTTTTTCTAAATGGTGAGTTAAAGGAGGAGGTTTACCTTACTCAACCATAGTGGTTTGTGAAAAGTGGTTAGGAACATTTAGTGTGTAAATTAAAGAAATCATTGTATGGGCTGAAACAAGCACCTAGTTCATGGTATGAGAAGATAGATTCCTTCTTTCTTCAACAGGGTTTTATGAGGAGAAAAAGCGATCCAAATATGTATACCAAGTTTGATGAAAATGGGCATGTTGTATCGATTTCCTTATATGTTGATGATTTAATTATTACGAAAAATTCAGAAAAATTCATTAGTGGAATTAAGAAGAATATGTTGCAGGTATTTGAAATGAAAGATCTTGGTGAGTTACATTACTGCGTAGGTCTTGAATTTTGGAGAAATGTTGGTCAAACCTTTGTGTCTCAAGGTAAATATGTCATAGAGTTACTTAAGAAGTTTAAGATGGATTAATGCAAAGTTTCTTTGTTCCAATGCAACATAACATGAAACTTTATTGTGATGATGGTTCAAAGGAGGTAAATTGTACAATGTATAGATAGATGGTGGGAAGTTTGAATTATCTCACTACAACCAGACTTGACATAGCATATGTTGTTAGTGTGTTAAGTCAGTTTATGTAAAAACCTCTAGAAATCCATTGGAATGTAGCGAAAAGGGTACTCAGATATCTCAAAGGTACAATTGATTATGGTATTAAATATACTTATTCATTTGATCTTGAGCCGATAGGTTACTCAGATTTAGATTGAGCTGGAAATCCAAATGATCGGAGATCTACTACAAGTTATGCCTTTGCCATTGGATTCGGGATTGTTTCATGGAACAATAACAAGTAGCCTATTGTATCTTTATCATCTATTGAGGCAGAATATAAAGCTTTGTGTGCAACAACTTGTGAAGTTGTTTGGTTGAGAAGACTTCTTCAAGATGTTGGAGAAGAACAAATGAAAGATACGATAATCAAATGTGATAACCAGAGCTCAATCAAGTTGGCGAATAATCCAATTTATCATTCAAGGACAATGCATGTTGATGCTCAGTTTTATTTTGTTCGAGAAAAGATGCAGTCTAATGATGTTGCTTTAATGTATTGTAATACTAGTGACAATGTTGCTGATATTTTTACAAAGTCTCTTGGGAAGATTAAATTTGAAGTGTTTAGGAAGACGTTAGGTGTGAAATTCAACCCTTTCTCCATTAAGGGGGAGACTTATAAATAATGGAGATCTTATTAGTTACCTAGGTTTTGATCTAGTGTTTATTTAGTGTTTATTGTTTTTTTATCCAAAAAAGTAAGTTTGTCATTTATTTGAGATTGAGAAATATTACATAAACATATATTATGATGTAGGATCCATTGTTTTCTAGAAGCATTATAGTGGTGCAAGTGCATATAAGGATTTAATTTAATTAGAATTCCTATATAAATCAATTGGGGACAATGTCGAGAATCAAATTTAGCCTTTCAATTTTGATGCTTATATCGGTTGGTGTATGTAGATAGCAGTCGAGTTATGAGAATGGAGAACCAAATGATTTCCATTAATCCTCCTCCTTTGTATGAAAAAATTGTAGAGAAGCCCAAACGATATTGAGCTTATTCTTGCATTCTCTTGGTGCTCATGCTATCCTTCTTGGGTTATCGTCTATTGAATCCCCTTGATGAATCATATAGGATTTGGATTCTAGCCTTTGCCTGTGAGATTTGTTTTTATTTACAGTGAATTCTTGAATGCAACATGAGATGGCTATTTGTTGACTATAAAACATACCTAGAGAGACGTTCACACTGGTGAATGGCATGAGCACGATGTGTTTGATATACTTGTAAAATGCAGCTTCATTTTTTCTATCATTATATTGTGTGATATGGATTGTTTACATGTGTTTTTTGTTGAAATAATGTAACTGCAAAGATTATTCTTATGATTATTGTTATTTTATTCATAGGATTAATCCCCATTGTGGATTAATCATGTCAGTAATTGTATTAGGACCAAATCCCTTTTTGCGAATTGGTCAACAGACAATTATAATAGGCAGAATAAGAGGTCGGCCCCAACAATTATTATTGAGACCGAGAAATATAATAAAGGTGGATTTACCCACCCAGACTAATAAGTCGGCCCTGCCAGTGAAGAGACACTTCACATGTGCCAGAACTTGTATAAATAAAGGAGGCTAGCGCCTCATTTTTGCTCAGTTTGAGAGACAAGTTCTGATCTGTTACCGGAAAAGGAGAGAGGAAGAAGAGTGGCACATCTTTTGGAGAGGACTATCTATATTGGTTTGAGTTATATCTTGACATTGTATTGGCAATTTATGATAAGGAAGTTTTTGCTAGGTTTTCTTCCCCTAGAGGGTTTCCCAGGATAAATGTTGTGTCTCTTGTGAATGTGTATTTCTCAGTGATATTGTTCTTATGTTTCTCTTATCTATTGAAATGCAAAGAACTATAATAATTTCATAAACATTAACATGGTATCAGAGCCACCCTAAAGGAAGCATATTTTGCAAGAATAAAAATGTCACTGTTACCGTACCCAAAAATTAGGGTTTTTCAAAAGTGAATCTTTTCAGCTCCAAAACTACCTATAAAGTTGCACCCTCCCCTAAGGATAATTTTGGCACCTTGAGAACACCTTTTCAGTGGATAGATCTCCCAGAAAGTGAAACCCTAGTTTCACAAAGTACCATAAAACTAGAAAACCAGAGTACCAAAAGTACCAGAAGCACCAGAAAAACCAGAAGCACCAGTCCAGAAATCCGTAGATCAAGTTTGAGGGGTAAAAGTTGGATTTTCAAAATTTCGACTTCACCAACATACTCGCCTCAGCCCAACGCATCTACTCCCTCGATCAGAATTTCAAAATTTGAAGTTTGAAAAATTAGGGTTTCCTCATAAAACCCTAAGTTGCAGTTGCAGTTTCAAAAGCAGTTGCAGTTGCAGTTACAACCGTAAGACCAGTTGAAATCACCATTGAATTTTTCTCAAGAGTTGGTAATGATTACCGCTGCTACCTGATGGAGCCACTACCTGCAAATGTCATCAGAGGTATGTACTCACATATGTTTAATGGTTAAACCCTAAAGAGTATTTGTGGGAGAAGGGATCTCTTGTCACAGATCCAGAAGGATCTCAAGAGCCAACACATTCAGAGGAATGATGCAACCCAGGTGTGATTATTCTGATATGCATCTATTTGTTATGACATTATTAGTGTTCCATGTTGAAGCTGTGATCAAATTATTAGAAGGATTAAAAGTTGATCATAGAGCTTATCCTCTAACCTAACCTTTTGTCGAGATAGTGTATTGTCTCAGTACAGAAGACAGGTTGAAGAAAGAACTCGTCACTTGAGTGAAGAAGACCTGGAAGAAAAGCAAGCACTCATTCTTGAAGACAAGGCTCCAGTTTTGATTAAATCAAGTTGATAAGATTCAAAGGTACACATGGAAAACTGATGACTATAGTTGAGATAGCATTCTTTGTAAAGTATTATACCTGATGGCATGTGAGCACATATAGGTATATACTTTTCCTGATACAACTAACATCTCCTCTAGGATAAACCTTGTGTGTTAGTTTCAGGTTGCCATGGAAGAATGCTTGGTCACAACACTATAAGAGTGTTGACCTCATTTTGTATTGTATTCCTTACCTTTAATCTTTGCTTCAGATAAATTATAAGTGATAGCTCTAAAGGAGATACTGTGGTGATTGTTCGTGCTATTGATTTATATTTTCAGATGGATATTACTCTTGCTTGTTGTTTTGTTGAAATTGCTCCAGGTCACATGTAATAACCCTGAGGAAGCTATGGTGAAGGTTGCAGAAGGCAACGTGCTAAAGAAGAGACCATAAATGAAGCAATCATCATCGGAAGAGAAGAAGGTGGCTTGCATAAGCTAAAGGGTCACTCAGAAGCTGCCATGACCCATGCCATTGAAGAATCTTGGCATAGAAGATTAGCTCACTTCAACTACCAAGTGCTATCATACATATGCAAAGCGATCACAAGTTTACCACAACTCAAAGGTGACCATGAAGGTGTATGCAATGGATGTGCGCAAGGGAAGAATATCAAGAACCCTTTTCCAAAGAGGGACAACAAAGAAGAAGGAGTACTGGAACTCATTCATTCAGACGTGTGTGGCCCAATGCCATCGTCCTCCATTAATGGGTATGTATACTATGTATCATTCATTGATGATTATTCTCGTAAGACCTAGATATATTTGAAGTGTTCAGGAAGATCAGGGAATTCAAAGCCTTGATAGAAAATCTTTCTGTAAGGAAGATTAATATAATCAGGTCAGATAATGGAGGATAATATACCTCAAAAGAGTTCATGAATATCTTCAAAGATGTTGGGATCAAGATCCCCAATAGAATGGTGTAGCTGAACGAAAGAATAGAATCATGCTGGAAGCTGTGAAGATCGAGATCTTCCTATGTGCTTATGGGCAGAAGAAGCAATGGAAGTTGTTTATGTGCAGAACCGATTATCCCATAGCGCACTTGGGCTCAAGACACCAGAAGAGATGTTCACCAGAAAGAAGCCAGACATAATCCATTTCAAAAATATTTGGTTTTCCAGTGTTTATTCATATACCAAAAGAGAAAAGAAACAAGATGGAACCCTCTGGAAAGAAGGGAATATTTGTGGGATACTGTGAGGTCTCCAAGGCCTTCAGAATCTACATAACTGGTCACTGCCATATTGAAATCAGCCGAGATGTGACCTTTGATGAAGAAGCATCACTTAAGAAATCAAGAAGATGCTAGCTTGAAGATATGCATGAAGAGGAACCTGAAAATCCCAGGACTATAGAATCCATGAAGGAAGTTCCTAGAGCTGCAGAACCTATAAGGGAAGTCGTAACTTCCCCTGATGAGGAGACTCCTAAAGACCACGATATATTAGAAGTTCAAGAACCTCCTCAAATTAAATTCACCCATAAAGGAAAGCCTACTTGGGCAAGAGAGATTATACAAGATGGAGAGAAGTGTGGTGTTCCATAAGGAACCACAAGATAGGTGAAAAGACCAAAGCCATTCTCCAGTTACACAGCTTTGATGTGAAATCTACTTGATGAAGAACCTACATGCTTTGAAGAAGCCATTCAAAAGAAGGAATGGGCAGATGCCATGACAGAGGAATACCAATCCATAATAAAATCATGTATGGGAAATAGTTCCCAGACCAAAAAGTAAGAATGTGGTATCATCAAAATGGCTCTTCAAAATAAAACATGCTGCTGATGGAAGTATTGAGAAATATAAAGCAAGATTTGTCGCTCGTGGATTTTCCCAGAAGGAAGGCATTGACTATGAAGAGACATTTGCTCTTGTGGCTAGATACACTTTGATCAGAACCATTATAGATCTTGCAACTAAGATGAAATGGAAGCTGCACTAGATGGACGTGAAGTTTGCTTTCCTGAATGGTGTTATCGAAGAGGAAGTGTATATAGAGCAACCCCAAGGATTTGAGGTTGAAGACATGAAGTCTCATGTCTGCAGATTGAAGAAAGCCTTATACAGATTGAAGCAAGCTCCCAGAGCTTGGTATGGCCGTATAGATAGTTTCTTGACGAGATTAGGCTTTACCAAGAGTAAAGTAGACTCAAATATCTACTTCAAAATTATGGATAATGAACCATTAATATTACTATTGTATGTGGATGACTTGTTCTTAACTGGAGAAGAAAATCTCATCGCTGAATGTAAAAAGGGACTTGCCTCAAAAATTTAAATGAAAGACCTTGGCCTAATGCATTATTTCTTAGGTCTTGAGGTATGACAGAGTCTTGAGAGGATCTTCATTAACCAAGGGAAGTACACAGTTGAAATCTTAAAGAGATTTGACATGCTAGAATGTAAGTCCATGAATACACCCATGGAAACGAAGCTGAAGTTGCTGGTCGATATTTCATCAGACTTGATAGATGCCACACTGTACAGACAGATTATTGGATCACTAATGTACCTGACGAACACCAGACCAAACATCTATTTTTCAATGAACACCTTGAGTCAGTTTCTGATAGAGCCCAGACGTGTTCACCTAATGGATGAAAAACATGTGATGAGGTACCTTAAAGGTACAATGGATTATGGTCTCAGCTATGATGGAGATCATGACTTCACACTGAGTGGATAAACTGATTCAGATTGGGCAGGAAGCATTGGTGACATAAAAATCACTTCCGAATGTTGTTTTAGTTTGGTTTCAGCCATGATCTCGTGGCAGAGTAGGAAGAAATCCAATATTTCTCTCAGCACAGCGGAAGCAAAGTACATTGCCGCATGTTCTTCTAGATGGGAATCTATATGGCTTAGAAAGTTGTCGACTGGCCTATTTGACTTGGAGATGGAAGAAACCACGATCCTATGTGACAACTAGAGCTGCATAAAGATGACAGAGAATCATGTATTCCATGATAGGTCAAAGCACATAGAGATCTGTTATCATTTCATCCGCGACATGGTACAGAGAGGAGTCTTGAAGCTCCAATACATTAGCATGGATGAACAGGTTGTTGATGTGTTGACCAAACCTCTATCTCGTGTAAAGTTTGAACACTTTTGAGATAAGCTTGGTATAGTTCAAAAGGACCCTCCCTGAAAGGGGGAGTATATATAATTCCTTGCTTCTGACCTAGCTGTTACATGTAAAGCAAGATGAGTCATTTCTTCTGACCTCGCTGTTAGACGTAAAGCATGCCGATGTGTGTTCCTTGCTTCTAACCTCGCTGTTAGACGTAAAGCAAGATGAGTCATTGCTTCTGACCTTGCTGTTAGACGTAAAGCATGATGATGTGTGTTCCTTGCTTCTGACCTCATTGTTAGACGTAAAGCAAGATGAGTCATTGCTTCTGACCTCGTTCTTAGACGTAAAGCATGACGATGTGTGTTCCTTGCTTCTGACCTCGTTGTTAGATGTAAAGCAAGATGAGTCATTGCTTCTGACCTCGTTGTTAGACATAAAGCATGACGATGTGTGTTCCTTGCTTCTGACCTCGCTGTTAGACGTAAATCAAGATGAGTCATTGCTTTTGACCTAGTTGTTAGACGTAAAGCATGACGATGTATGTTCCTTGCTTCTGACCTAGTTGTTAGATGTAAAGCAAGATGATTCCTTGCTTCTGAACTCGTTGTTATATGTAAAGCAATATGTTGATGTGTTCCTTGCTCATGACCTAGTTGTTAGACGTAAATAAAGATGATTCCTTTCTTCTGACCTCGTTGTTAGACGTAAAGCAAGATGTTGATGTGTTCCTTGCTTTTGACCTAGTTGTTAGACGTAAAGCAAGATGATTCATTGCTTCTTACCTCGTTGTTAGACGTAAAACAAGATGTGACTGACACTGAGCTACCAGTCTAACAGTTGTGACATTGAGCCAGTGTAGTATTGTGATGTGCCAACCTAGTGCTGTGATGAGGTATCATTTTCCTGATACATATTTGATGCAGATGATGATGGCATTCTTTCGAGAATGATGATGCTACCGATGAAGAAAACTTTCGATGACTCATAAATATGGAAGCCAATTTTCCAAGATGATATTGACGATATTGTTCTCCTGATGCCACTGATGATGCAGACCTCTCTCGCCTAATGTTGTTGAAGAATACCCTTATTGTTAAGGGGAAGTGTTGAAATAATGTAACTGCAAAGAGTATTCTTATGATTATTGTTATTTTATTCATAGGATTAATCCCCATTGTAGATTAATCATGTCGGTAATTGTATTAGGATCAAATCCCCTTTTTCGGATTGGTCAACAGACAATTATAATAGGCAGAATAAGAAGTCGGCCCCAACAGTTATTATTGAGACCCAGAAATATAATAAAGGTGGGTTTACCCACCCAGAGTAAGAAGTCGGCCCTGCCAGTAAAGAGACACTTCACACGTGCCATAACTTGTATAAATAAAGGAGACTAGCGCCTCATTTGGACATAACTCACTTGCTCAGTTTAAGAGACAAGTTCTGATCTGTTACCGGAAAAGAAGAGAGGAAGAAGAGTGGCACATCTTTTGGAGAGGACTATCTATATTGGTTTGAGTTATATCTTGGCATTGTATTGGAAATTTATGATAAGGAAGTTTTTGCTGGGTTTTCTTCCCCTAGAGGGTTTCCCAGGATAAATGTTGTGTCTCTTGTGAATGTGTATTTCTCAGTGATCTTGTTCTTATGTTGCTCTTATCTATTGAAATGCAAAGAACTATAATAACGGCATAAACATTAACATTTTTTTCCTTTATGTTCCAGATATAATGGAGAATATGCTTCAAATCTTACTGTTGTGGACATAATTATCACCACAACAGATCCTTTCAAGAAGCTTGCCATAATCAATGCCAACACCCTTCTTTCAGTACTTGCAATCAATTATCAAGTCGAAAAATTCGCATTCTATATCTTAGACGATGGTGTTTCTCCCATCACATTCTACTCTGTGGTAGAAACGTTAAGGTTTGCCAAAAATTGGGTACCATTTTGCAAGAAGTTAGATATAGAGACAAGGGAGTCATTTATGTATTTCTCTAGACGAAGTCCCCAACATAGCAATATTTATTATCCAAATTTTCTCCGAGAATGGCAGGAGATGAAGGTATTATGTGATGTTCATTTGAGTGGTACAAAGTTAATTTTTCATATAATTATGAAGTGTTTTAACATTAATTTAGCATTTTTTAGGATGAATATGAGGGTTTGAAGACGAGGATTATGAAAGAATATAAGACACGGGAAGTCCCATTTGACTCCATATGTCAGGATCGTGTCGATGGTTTCGCTCATAGAAGTTTAGACTGTCGCAACCATCCGAGTGTAGTCAAAGTGATGAAATTTACACTAGAGGACTCATTGTTACAATAAAAACTATTTTTTTTTTAACTTTATGAATGTTCAAAAACCTTGTAGCATTTTTGGTAGCACATAAAGAATCAAAAAACCATTTATTATCCTAATTTCTCCTTATTGTGAAAAATAAACAAACTTTTTTCTCTTTTAATATTTTCCATCCCCTTATTTCCAAATTTAAATGGACAAATAATTTGTTTTTTCTTCTTTTTATCTTCGTTTTATGGAAGTAATATTTATGTACAGGTTCTCTATGAAAAATGATCTGCATTATGTTTGGAACAAAATGAAAGAAGAGATATTACGATGAAACACTCATGAAAATTGCCAGAAACAGAGAAATACAACAATACTTGATTTCTATTAATGAAATAATTGTAAGAGACTGTAAAAATACTGAGTGCAAAACTTGCTAGAATGGTGGAAGCTTTATCTCGGAGAAGAGATTTGACGGCTACTCTCATTCGCAAGAAGATGATAACAATGAGGCTCTGAAGGCCTTTTTATGTTAAACATTAATGCCAAAAACCTAACCCTAGAAGGTGAAATGCCAAAAGTCATGTGGGCCCTATGGGTTAGTTGGTGTAATTTGGTACCTCAACTTCCTAGGGACGTAAATTTTGCATACAAACTCCGTTTTAGGCACGTGATAGCACGTTGAAAAGGTATTTTCGAGAACTATGCATTACATCGTCAATATCTGACTTCGTCTACAGTTTGACTATGGTGAGCCAAAATAACATTGTTTAGGGGCACAAAACGACCCTGGAAGTACAACAAGATGTGCTGACATGAAAACATACAAAATAAGCTAGTTGGATTAGGTGGGAGGCCACAAGTATCCACATGGAAGATGTGTATGGATTCATATAGCCCCGACAGTGTAGAACCCACAATTACAAGGAAGTACAAAAGAACGTGTTGAACTAAAAAATGACAAAAGGAGCTAGTTGGAATAGGTGGGTGTCCACCAATATCAACCTGGATCAATCCTCCCCCCTTAGGAAGAAATGGTCTCCATTGCATTGAGTTCCCAAGGAAGAGAGGAAATCATTTTCTGAATTTGAATCTTGGTGAGTTGCATGCTTTGTTGGAGAAGTTATGATGCTTGGTCTATGGAAGACTGTCACCATCCTAGGTTGAATATGTTGGGAGGGTTGAATATGCTCCCCCAATATTTTGTCTCTAGGTTTGACGGGGCATTGTGTAGGCACCATTGTAGGTGAAGAAACAATATGTTTTTGTTGGATAGAAGGTGTTGTGGCTCCAGTTGTTGTAGGGGTCTTCTGTGCATCCTTTGAATAGACTTTGAAGAGGATGAATTTCGCAGTATAAGAGATTACCTTGCAACACTGTTTTGGTGGAGCAGTAGTTGGAACTACCTCTGGTATCCTATAGAGTTGACCTCCCAAAGTAATAATGAAACGCGGTCTAGACTTGTAGACAACATGATATCTCCACATATATGGTTTTCCCAAAACCATAACACATATATCAAGAGGGGAAACATCACATATTACCTCATCCTTGAAGGGTTGGATGCCATAGGATAGGCGACACTGTTGGTTGACACGGAGATCACATCCTTGGTGAAGCCAACCGATATTGTATGGTTGCAAGTGTGGTGTTGTCGACAACCCCAACTGTTTGACGAACTTAGTTGAGATGAGTTTCTTCTGGCTGCCATTATCAACAATGAAATGCACCGGGGTCCCCTTCACCCACATCTATGAATGGAAGAGGCGCTCCCCCTCTTCAGGGTCTACTTATTATTCTGGTTGACATGTGGTGGTCGCGACAGTGGCACTGGGGTCTACATCGATGATATGTATATTTTCAATATTTTATGGATCAGATTCTAAATCAGTGTTAATATTCGTGTCTTTGACCTTGTCCACCAATGACTGTTTCGAACGGCATTCATCGGTGTTGCGCCAGGGGATTTTGTGGAAGTCACACCACTTCCTAGTATCATTCTTCATCTTTACTTTACCCTTCTTATTATGTGTCTTGGACTGGTTGTCTGGAGATTGTTGGTTAGAGTTGTCCTTACCATGCTTTGGTTGTATCATATTTGTAGACAAAAAATCCCCTTTGTTCTGGTGCATAAATGTATGCTTGATTTTGACAGTATATTGTAACACACATGTTTCCCCCAAACTTATAATTAATCATTAATTAGGATTACCATGTTGTGGCATGGGAACATTGTAAATGTATTATTGTTTAATTGTTAATAAGTGATTGTGGGGATGAAGCCTTGAAATTACTAGCCATGATATCACTAGAGGAAAGAATGCGAACACAATAAAAGAACGGTTAATAAGAAAAGGACCGGTGGTTGAACCCTCAACCACCCCCATGAATGGAAGCATGGTCTAGCTGCAAAAGGTCTACCCGATGTACCACAGAGTCCAACATATCCATACTGACCCAGGTTTCCTTCTGACAGTAGGAAACGGGACAGGAGGGAGGTGCATGCAAGGCATGCAAGAGAATGTAAAGAGAGGAGTGGAGAATGCGAGGAACACTTGAGCATAGAATGAGTCGAAGGCCATGAGATTTATGTGGAGAAATTATATGAAAAACCTCATCAATATCGTGACAGAGAGAGAGATCTCTGAGAGTATGCAGAAAATGAGAAATGAATAGAAGCTCGTGAGCTTGATGTTGAAGAAGCATCTGATAAACCTCGCAAAAGATGCGAAAGAGAAAGGATCGATGAGAATTGGCATAAATTCCCTGGTGATATCATGGCTTGGCATGGGGGTGGATAGAGCACTAAGAATGAATGTCTCTGATCCTATGGTTGTGTGGAAGGACAAACACCCACAGTCCGTTAGTTGGCTACAACCTGTAATATATAAATATTCTCATATCCTGTGTATTTAAGCAATAACTGTGAATTAAAGTTGAATATCCTATGAATATTGCAGGGATGGACATGTTTTCTTAATGGTTATATGGTATCCCTTCAATTCTACCTAATTATGTATTTAATAAAATAAGAAACTCTCTGGCCTGTACACGTAAATGCCTGAGCCCTATGGTGGCTCAAATTAAAATAAATGAACTGTGAAATTGTTGACTTTGGGCATAGCCTCACATGTTCATGCCGACACTCCCAATTGTTCTAAAGGAAGGGGTCGATCAAGCTCAAGAGAGGTAGTGCATGTGTGCATAGAGCCTCTGCAAGGCGGGAAGAGATCGAGAACCCCCCCCTTAAGTTATAAGATCTGATGAATAAGCACAAGGGGTGTGTGAAATATTCTTCTAAGTGATAAGTTTAGGTTAAATAGCGTAAACTCCTACATATTTCATAGTTGAAGAAGCTCTAGAAGGATAGCGAGCTTCAAGTTTTGAAAGTGAAGATCCTTTCATTGGAAAGACGAACGGATGAGATTAGTTTGGAGGAGCCAAAGTCCTTCACGATCGTTGGATCGAGAAAAGGAACACGAGCATTAATTCCCCGAGTCCTTTGGACTTCGTGGGTCCAGTGAATGAGGCATGTTCATTGTTAATAAGGTGAATCCTCCGAGGTCCCGAAGTCCAGATGGTTAATTTGGACCGTAGATCTGAGGGAATTCAGGAGTTATCCCAACCGTCGGATATACCACGAAGTTAGTCCGGCATTGACCGCTTCAGGAGGAAAAGGGTGTTGTAACGTCAAAACCCATGAAGTTCGGAGTCGCGAAGTAATGTGGACTGTGGTTCTATGGATCCTTTAGGACCCCTCTCGACCATTCGATCATGGAAAGGTGTGTGTCATGTCAAGAGAATGTGGGGATCCACATCTCGAGTGGTGGTATTTCCAAGCGTGGAACAACAGTGGGACCCTGAGAAGAAGTTGTGAGTCGTCGATCTTGTGGTCTATGCGGTTAGATCTGGATCGTCAGATCTAGGCCATGGTCAGCCCGTCATTGACCAACTCCGAGAGATTCCAGTCGAGGAGTGAGACAAACTCTCGAAGTCCCAACGGTCAAAGTAGATCTCGATCGTCCACCATAAAGGACGTGTGGCGACATATCCTTTAGTCTGGAGATTGGATGCTACGAGGAGTTCGAGGCATGGTGAGTCACTAAGCTTCGAAGTTCATACTAGTCGTTGGCGCCAAGAGACACGTCGCACCAGATCCTGTACTCTAGAGGTTTAACGTACCAGAAGGAAGCAGGTGTAGAAGGTCAACGAATCCCGAAGTGGTAGGGAGTTGAAGGAGATTTGAACCATCCATCAATTGGGACGCATGTCAGTGGATCGTTAACTCCGGATGAGAGCCACTCTGTAGGATTTGAAGTTTGATGCTTCGAAAACTTTCGAAGGCCTAGAGGTCGAAGTTCACCTGATTCGTCGATCTGAGACTTAGAGAGTGACTTAGATATGTGTTCCTTAGAGAGTGACTTAGATATTTGTTCCAAGTGTAACTTTAGTTTGAACTGACTTATCCAAACTAGAAAATAATTCTAATTTTCCTGTCATGTGATTACTGCACCCTGAATCTAGATACCATATGTCACATGGACTTTCTTGAGCAACATTGCATTAAACTGGGGAAATTATGGGCATGTTTTCAACACACCCCATAAACATAGGACTCGAGTGACTATTTGCATTGTGTGACTTATATTGACCTTGCTTGTTCTGATTATATTTTCTCTTTCTGCACTCATATGCATAATGTCCATACTTTTTACAATAATGGAACTGAATCTTTGATTTATCAAATCTCGGAGTACTTGGATGACTGTTATTTGTATTTTGACCTCTTCTACCAGTATTTCCAGGACTACTACTACATCCACCTCTAGCAAAACTCCTTCCTCTTCCTCTAGAGTTAACTCTCCCCCTTCCTCTTCAATGGCTTATAGATAACTAAACAAAAAATGCATTCTCTAATGACATATTTGACCTATTTAATGTGTGTTCATAATTAATGAGGGAGACTTGCATCTCATCTAAACTAAACTGACTCAGGTCTTTGTTCTCTTCTAAGGTCACAACAAGTGTATCAAATTTAGGAGGAAGACTCCTAAGTACCTTCTTAACAACCTTCATGTCTTCTATGGTTTCTCCATGAGACTTAATCTAATTTATCAGGCCAATAACATGGGTGTAAATTTTTTTTATTGAATCCATGTCTTTCATTGAAAAAGTTTCAAAATATCTTCTAAGAATTTGTAATTTTGAAGTCTTGACTTTATCCATACCTTGATAAGACGTTTGTAATATGTCTCATGCTTCCTTGGCTTTATTTGTTGATGAAACTCTTGGGAGTATGCTCTCATGCATGGCTTGATGTATATAAAACATTGTCTTTCCATCCTTCTTTCTTTGATCTTTCAAAGCATCCTTCCCAGCTTGTGTGAGATCATTGTACATTGCCTCATCTGTTGGTTCTACATAGTCATTTTTTACTATCTCCCATACATCTTGACCCCGAAATAATGCCTTCATGGTCAAGGACCATAACTCATAATTTTTTCCTGTAAAATTGGGAGGTTGTATATTTGACGTAGAAGCCATGGTTTCTCCTTACAACAGAGTTGTTTCTCTTTAAAAATTACTCTGATAAAAATTGCTCTAATAAACCTGCTCTGATACCAAATCTCGGATCTGCAGTGCGCAGAAAAAATCTGGGCAACGCAGTTGCAAAGACCACATAGTGAAATTCTTTGTCCTTGAGCTCTCAAGACTTACTGCGCAATTGTTAGACTACGCATTGTGATGATAACACTTATAAAACAATTTCTTGATATTGTGCTACTCTCAACACATAAACACACATGTAATGTAGATTGAACAACTTGAAAACTTACTTAATCTTCTGTAGAAACAGAGAGAATATATTTACGAAGTAACTCATAAATACATCAACACACAAATACTTAATATATTATGAACTTGGACCCTCCGCATGGTTACACAGCTCCAACAACTTCCACATACTTCCAGAAACACAAAGCTTGTGCTTTCAAACATCTTCATCTACCTTCATAGTTGCTGCTATTGCTAACTCTCTACTATATTCTCTCTGTATATGTCTATATATTTTGACTACATGCAGACTCAGACATATATAAACTATTAGATGCTAAATCGGCTCATTAATAGCCCTCCTCCTAACATTCATGCTTGTTGTGTTTGAATGTGCAACGTCTCTACTTTCCCGTGACAGTGGAGTTGACGTAAGCGTAAATCTCACTACCTTTAACTAGCACAGCCGACTCACGGCTGGAGAACGCCGAAAGGTATCGGCCACTGAAATGTCGTGTGTTAGTTGAAACGACGCCCAGCTTCCACTGTGTCCAGCTACCACTGCCGTAGCTACCACTCGTCCAACTACAATCGCTTAATCTCAAGGAACGTGGCAATGCAAAGTTTTATACATATTACTTTTTTTTAATCAATTAACCTGTCAATCAATGGTTAGAGAAGTAATTTCTTAATCATATTAAGTAAATGTGAAAAAGTAAACAAGGTAACGGAAGTATTCAGAAATGCAAGGAAGTTATGAGCATTAAATTTCATCCATTGATTAGAGAGTACGACTAAGAATATGCCAGCATCTTTAATTGTTAGCCATAAGATTAGAATTTCAGATTAAAAGATGATTAATTGTGCCCATTGTCAATTAATTAATATTTCTAACATAAAGTACTAGTACCATTCATCAAACTTGTCCACTTGGAAAAAGCCTCTAAAATAATATGGTAGAGATTGAAATTCAAAATTTTACATTTCAATCTTCAATTTCGGAAAAAAAAAATCTCTATCAATTTCATTTATTAAACAAATCTCCCTTATTCCCGAGCATACCTGGGAGGAGTAGTAACTTGGAAAAAACCCATAAAATAATATGGTAGATATTCCAGATCAAATTTCTGCAATTCAAACTTCAATTAAAAAAAATAGATATGACTTAATTTCGTTCATGGAATGACTCACAAATGAAAATGAAATTTTAAAATACCCAAAAATTTTATTTTTAATAGAATTTAATAGTCATTGAATCCCAAACCTAGACACAGATGAACTGCATCTCGTCCCTATACTCTACATACCCTATCGACATAAACATGTGCTCTTTGAATATTCAATGCTCAGATTCCATTTCTCGTCATGAAGACAAAACAAATATACACTATATCAATGGTCCTGGTAAGTTGTGGATACCAAATAATGGTGAAGTGAAGTATGGACCATCTGAACTATCAACCTCAACTACGAGATTTTGATTACCATCTAGAAGAATAGCGATGCCATGTAAACTTCTTGATGTTGACGGAATGTCAAGAATAAAATTTGCTTCAGATATAGTGGAGAATTTTCTTCAAAGCTTCCTGTTGTGGACATAATTATCACCACAGGAGATCCTTTCAAGAAGCCTGCCATAATCACTGCCAACACCGTTCTTTCAGTACTTGCAATCGATTATCCAGTTCAAAAATTTGCATGCTATATTTCAAACGACGGTGCTTCTCCTATCGCGTTCTACTCTGTGGTAGAGACCTTAAGATTTGCCAAAACTGGGTACCATTTTGCATAAAGTTCGATATAGAGACAAGGGCGCCATTTATGTATTTCTCCAAACAAAGTCCCCAACATAGCAAGATTTATGATCTGAATTTGTTCCGAGAATGGCAGGAGATGAAGGTATTATGTGATGTTCATGCAAGTGGTACATAGTTAATTTTTCATAGAATTATGAAGTGTTTTAACATTAATTTTGCATTTTCTAGGATGAATATAAGGGTTTGAAGACGAGGATTATGAAAGCATCCAAGACACAGGAAGTCCCATTAGACTCCATATGTCAGGATGGTGCCGATGGTTTCGCTCATAGAAGTTCAGACAGTCGCAACCACCCGAGTGTACTCAAAGTGATGAAATTTATACTACAGGAGCTGTTACAATAAAAAATATATATTTTTAAAACTTTATGAATGTTCAAAAATCTTGTAGCATTTTTGGTAGCATATAAAGAATCAGAAAACCATTTATTATCCTAATTTCTCCTTATTTTGCAAAATAAACAAACTTTTTTCTCTTTTAATATTTTTCATCCCCTTATTTCCAAGTTTAAATGGACAAATAATTTGTTTTATCTTCGTTTTTTGTTTTTATGGAAGTAATATTTATGTACAGGTTCTCTATGAAAACAATGGAGTTGAACAAGATATTCTGCCTCATGTAGTGTATATTGCATAAGAAAAACACCCCAAAGTTGATCACCATTACAAAGCTGGCGCAATGAATGTTATGGTAATTCTACTTTTAACAAATTTGACATTACCCTTGTCTTTCTATGAAGTACAAAAGGGATAAAAGACGAGAGTGACCTTAATCTTTTCTCTGAAATAGAGTGCAATAAAAAATAGTGTAAATCTCTCTCTAGAGCCCCTCTCTTTTCTGAGTGCAATGAATGATCTTTATAGTTGTTGAATCTATACTGATAATGACAATGATATCTCTTTCAGGCAAGAGTGTCCGCAGTGATGACAAACTCAACTTTCATACTCAATCTTGATTGAGATATGTTTGTGAACAATTCCAAGGCCATTCAACACACTATGTGCTTTTTTATCGACTTTCTAAAAGAGAATGCGGCTTTGTACAATTTCCACAATTTTTTTATAGAGGTATCAAGGATGATCCCTTTGGAAGCCTAATGAAAATAACCATATGAAACAAGAAGGATGATCCATTTCTTTGATCTTTCAAGGCATCATTCTCATCTTGTGTGAGGGCATTGTATGTTGCTTGATCTACTGGATCCACATAACCATTTTCAACTATCTCCCATACATCTTGACTTCAGAACAACGCCTTCATGGTCAAGGACCACATCATATAATTCTTGCCTGTAAAAGTGGGAGGTTGCCTTTTTTTAAGTAGAATCCATATTTCCTTTCCAACAGAGTTACTTCTCTGATTAACTTGTTATAGAACCTGATATGATACCAGATCTTGGAATCGACCTCGTGTGCAGTCTACTCTGTGCAACACAGCTTCAAATACTGTGCACCACATAGGCTTCGCGATAGATTTCTCAAGACAACCACGCAGTGCACAGATTGCACGATTTGTTCGCTGTGAATAAACAGACTTAATTAATTGTTTTATGGATGCAGAATAACACCATGCTATGCTTAGCACATAAACTCAGAAATATAACAAAAACTTGTCAACACACGAATTGTTTGATATTAATAACTTCGGTGCAGTGCACGAATACAAAATACAATAACTAAGATGAAATTCGGCTCAAATGACTTCTGCTGACTTTAAATACACAGAGCTTGTTCTTAGACTACTTTGACTCCTCAATTGTTGTTGTTTATCCTTCCTCTCTACCTCTTTGCTTTTGCTCTACATCTGTTTCAGCTCTCTAAAGACTCGTACTTACATGGACTCCAACTGACACTTCCTGTAGAAGTAAGACTGACTCAACATTAAGTAAGACTGACTCAACATTAAACACTACCATTAATATGACTGACTCTTCAACTACTTAACTGAGCTCGAGAAGATAAAGATCGGTTCCATTTATAACTCTCCTGCTTGCCGACTGACTTAGAATGAGTTTGAATAAACGTGTAGCTTTACCTTTGTTGACTATCAGATAGACTGACCGACCGACAAAAATACTAACAAATTGACTGACTGACAAATAGGCAAAGACGTGAAGATCTCACCGACTTGTAATTACTATTTCCAACACAATATTCTCCTTCACCAGCTATAGATGAGGCCTTGAACGTTGCTAGCTACTGCTATGAAACCAACATCGCCTGGGGTAAAGAGGTAGGTCATCTACCTTTCTTGATTTAACTTGTGATATTCAAAGATGTAAAACTAACACATAAATGTGGCCACCCCAAGATGCAAAACAAGTCTCACTGCAATAGCATTGTACCTTATATTCAATATACCTAATGTACCATGCATATTCAATGCAAATAAGAGTCTTATGATCACCCTAGGTCCAGCACAAGCCCTGGCCTTTGTTGTAGAATGTCTAGGGTAGTTACACGAGAGTGGAAGTTCTTGGTAATTGGTTTTTCCTTGAGTATGCTTAAGTGTTTGGCCTTACTTTCCTTTTATGTGGAAGGGATTTTGTATGGGCCTATATATAAGAGAGTGGTAGGTCTTGCTAATTGGTTGTGCCTTGAGTATGCTTTAAGTGTTTGGCCTTACATTCCTTCTATGTGGAAGGTTGGAAGGGATTTTGTGTGGACCTATATATAAGAAAAATATGATTTTAAGATATTCTTTATGACTATAAAATCTAACATTTAGATATCCCATCTTATAAAATCTAAGATTTGGATATCCCATCTTATATAATTTTACTATAAAATATCCTCTTCTATCATTTTCGGCGTTTAGATAACCCATCTTATACAATATCTTATAATATATCCTTTGTGACTATAAAATCTAACATTTAGATATCCCATCTTATAGATATTTACTATTAAATGTCCTCTTCTATAATTTTTAAGTTTTCTTCTTCTGTTCCATGCCTTGCACAGATATAAAATGAACAATTCACAAGATATCGTCTAACGAAGAATTACAGTAAAATAATAACTGATTTTTGTTCTTCCCTTTTGATCTAGGTGGATATTGGTGGCCACCCACCTTTTCCAACTGGCTCAAAACAATTTTCTGGCAATTTGGGTAATTTACTATTTTTAACAGTTTTTAACTTACGGGGCTATTTTGAGGGCCTAAATGAAGGTTTTTCTAGATAAAGTTTCTCATTGATAGTCAAAGTCATAATTGAGCCCCCAAAATAAATTTCCTCGACGATACCTTTCCAACAGGCTATCATACGCCTAAAACGAAGATCGTGTGCAAAAGTTACGACCCCGAGAAGTTGATGTACTATCTTACCCAAACGGGGCCAACGTGACTTTTGGCACTTCATCTCCTAGGGTTAGGTTTTTGGATGTCTAGGGTTTTTGGCATTCCATCTTATTGTCAAAATTCCTTCAGAGACTCATTGTAATCATCTTCTTGTGAATGCAAGTAGCCGTCACATCTCTTCTCAGAGATAAGCTGCCACCATTCTAGCGAGTCTTTCAATCTGTATTTTTACAGTCTATGTACATTTATTTCATTAATATAAATCATGTATTACTGTATCTCTATGTTTATGGTTACATCTCTCATACATTTCTGTTATATTATTGGATATCCGCGATATCTATGTGCATTTCTTTATTATATCTCCGCTCTCATATCGTGTCGAAAATAATCTGGATCAGTGGTATCAGAGAAGGCTTCTCTTGATCGTTTTTTCAGTGAATGTCCCCGACGAGGTCCGAGTATAGAAATTTGGGTCTCGAGCTTGTATCTCTTGAATAAAATCACTCTCGCACACCCAAGAAACCCTCAATGGTGGAAGAAAATAAAAACGACTAAGGAGACGATCCTATCAATCTGTTGCTTGAGCAAGCTCTCACGTGACAGAGGGACGAAATGATGGAGAATTTTTCCCACATCCTTCAACGCCTGTCGATAACAGCAGATGCATATTCATCAAGCGACCACTTTGGAGGCACCTCTCCTTTGAAGGTACAAGTTAATTTTGATATTCCTGTATTTGAAAGACAGATAGATGTAGAAGCCCTAGAAAAATGGTTAACTCTACTAGAAGGTTATTTTTTTGTTCACAATTTTTCCGTCAAAGAAAAGATCACCTTTGCACTCCTTAAAGCTCTCCCTCATGTCAAACATTGGTGGGAAACTTAGTGGGAGAAAAGTTCGACAGAGGAGTCTAGAATATATGGGGTCCAACCCACTTGGGATTTTTTAGTGGATGCAGTAAAGGAACAGTATTACCCTGTTGGAAACTATGAGAACCAGTACATGAGATGAACCACACCGCGACAAGAGAGGAGCCAAATAGTTTCGGAGTTCACCAATACCTTCTGTACCATGTGCACCAAACTGGGTATCAAAGAATCTAAATGACATTTGGTTATGAAATACCATGGGGCTCTACACAGATACATCCAGACTAAAATGGATTTTCTCTACATCTCATCACTCGGTGTTGCTTATCGATATGTTGTTAAAATCGAGCAGAAATTTAAGCACCAGAACAAACTGGAGTTCGAGTCTGCAAATCTGCAACAACCAAAGTATGACAAAGACGGGCCTAACAAACAGTCTCCTGAAAACCAGTCCAAGCCACAAGGAAAGAAGGGTCACAGGAACACAAAGAAGGACACTGGAAAATGGTGCGATTTCCACAAAATCCCCTAGCACAACACCGATGAATGTCGCTCAAAACAGTCATTGGTGGCCAAGATCAAAGTCAAGGAGCCGAACCCTGATTCAGAATTTGATTTTGAAAATACTGGTAAAGGACAAATCATTGACGTAGACCCCACTGCTATTGTCACGACCACAACAATTCAACCAGAAGAACCAACAGATCCTGAAGAGGGGGAGCACCTTTTTCATTCACATATGTGGGTGAAGAGGACCCTGCTGCATTTTATTGTTGATAGTGGAAGGCATAATAACCTCATCTCAGTAGACATCGTCAAACAGTTGGGATTGTCGACAACACCACACCCGCAACCATACAACATCAGGTGGCTTCGCCAAGGATGAGATATCTGTGTCAGCCAACAATGTCAATTATCATACGGCATCCAACCCTTCAAGGATGAGGTATTATGTGATGTCTCCCCACTAAATGTCTGTGATGTCCTCTTGGGCCAACCATATATGTGGAGATGCCATGTTGTTTATGAGTCTCGACCTCGTAGTGTCATTGTTACTTTTGGGGGTCATCTCTACAAAATACCGAAGGTAGTTCCACCTATTGTTCCACCTAAACAGTGTCGCAAGCTAGTATCTCATACTACAAAATTCAGCTTCTTCACAATCTGTTCAAAAGGGGAACAAAAGGACACTGCAACCACTACAGCCTCACCCTACGCACCTTCTATCCAATAGAAGTAGGTCAACAAGGTTGCAGCAAAGCGCAAATATTCCTTCTGTACATAGGCATCTCATGTATCTAGAGTGGCTAAAAATGTCCAACCCTTCCAGCCACATGTTTGTGACAACCTTCAACAAGCTAAGCAACACAACTTGTCCAACAAGGCAAGCAGCTCCTCAAGATGCAGATTCAACAAATGATTTTCCCTCTCCCCCGAGTACTCAACGCAATGGATACCATTGCTTCCTAAGGATGGAGGATTGATCTAGGTGGATATCGGTGGCCACCCACCTTTTCCAACTGGCTCAAAACAATTTTCTGGCAATTTTGGTAATTTACTATTTTTAGTAGTTTTTAATTTTCGGGGCTATTTTGAGGGCCTAAATGAAGGATTTTCTATATATATATTCTCAATGATAGTCTAAGGAATAATTTAGCCCCCAAAATGAATCTGCTCGACGATACCTTTCCAACGGGCTATAATACGCCTAAAACGGAGATCGTATGCAAACGTTACGATCCCGAGAAGTTGATGTACTAACTTACCCAAACGGGGCCCACGTGACTTTTGGCGCTTCATCTCCTAAGGTTCGGTTTTTAGATGTCTAGGGTTTTTGGCATTTCAGTTTATTGTAAAAAGGCCTTCAGAGCCTCATTTTAATCATCTTCTTGTGAATGCAAGTAGCCGTCACATCTCTTCTCAAAGATAAGATGCCACCATTCTAGCGAGTCTTTCACTCTATATTTTTACATTCTCTGTACATTTATTTCATTAATAGAAATCCTGTATTATTGTATCTTTGTGTGTATGTTTTCATCTCTGATACATCTCTGTTATATTATTGGATATCCGCTATATCTCTATGCATTTCTTTATTATATCTCTGCTCTCATTTCGTGCCGAAAATAATCCGGATCACCTTTTCAGGTGGGATGGATGTATGGATCCACAATTGAGGATGTTATGACTGGGTTCAAAGTCCGTTGCTTGGGTTGGCATTCGATATTCTGCATACCTAAGAAACCATCATTCATGGGAACCGTACTAGCAAATGATCCAGACATTCTTGTGCAGATGAAGAGATGGGCTACTGGACTTCTTGAAATATTCCTAAGCAAATTATGCCCCTTCCTGGGTTTTCATAGAAACATCATGGTATGCCAAAGGATGATGTATGCTAATTTCAGTCTATGGGGAATCTTTTCAGTGGCAACATCCTACTATGCAATATTGTCAACTTTTTGTCTGTTAAGTGGCAAATATTTCTAAGAATCAATGCAATACATTCAAGTACATGTTTTCTCAATTTTCATGTTCCTGGGGTTTATGGATTCTTTATATTGCAGATTTTGAAGCATGCCTTCGCAATTGCGGTTGCATTGTTCATTTCAAGCTATGTCTTTAAGCTATGGGAATTTCTTCAGATTGGTGGTTCTATCAGAGAATGGTGGAATAACCAAAGGATGTGGCTGATCCAATGCTTATCTCCATTATTATTTGCCACGTTCGACATTTTGGTGAAGTTAATAGGAGTCTCTGAAACAGTTTTCATGGTGACTCCCAAGGGATTTGGTGACAAGGATGATTGTGGTGAGGGTGACTTCACATTTGATTCATATTCATTATTCATTCCACCAAACACAGTGTTATTTATAAATTTGGTAGCCATGGTTTCAGGGTCTGTAATGTTTGTGGCAGGCAGATATGATATGTTCAGAGACAAGCTATTTGCAGAGTACTTTTGCAGTGTTTGGGTGGTGATAAATCTGTGGCCATTTGTCAAAGGATTGGTGAGGAAAGAGAAGCATGACATCTCTTCGAGCGTGGTCATGAAATCAATAGCATTGGCTTTGCTTTTGTGCAGTTGTGCTTGGAGACAGAATTAAACCGTATTTGAGGTGTATTCTGATTATATGAAAGTGCATGTAGCCCTGAAGAATGGACAAAATCTGATGAAGGGAACATCCTCTGAAATTACATAAAAATAAACAATCTTTGTCCTTAGAGAAGACATCTACGTGGAATTTTTAAATTTACATTAATAAAGAAGAAAGTAATTATGGACCATTCTTATCCCAAGGACCCAAATCATCAATAACAAAGAAAAAAAAATAAAAAAATGGAGAAATGAAAATTATTGAAGTCAAAACCAGTGTACTATTGTATGTTGTTTCTTTTCAAGTTAGAGGTGAGTGTCAAAATTAGGAATGAAACAAACTCTAGGAAGGAAAAAAGGTCATAAGATTCACCTATTCCTTATGCAACTTAACCCAAACAGAATTGATGATATTTATTCATGCACCTATGATATGAACTATGAATTATCGCTAAACCCATACTGTAAAATTGCACACCATTGATGTTGGAGCCAGGAAAGAACCATACAAATGAAAAATATTTCTAGGCTAATAGCATTTCAAAAAATTTCTTTGAAAGAACAAAACAAAAAAGAAAAAACAAATTAGCAAGTTTTTCTAGTTATCAAAGCAAAATCAAAACCATGGTATCCTCATATGTTGTTTCTTATCAAATTGGAGTCAACTATGAATATTCAGAATGAAACCAACCATGACAAGGAAACAAGCCTAGGGTTTTCACCTACTCCCCATGCAACTTCGCTCATGAGACAATTATGACATCTATCCATGCATCCATGATAGAAACAATGAGGTCTAGCTAAATGGATACCCTTGTTAGTTTTTTAGCTCGGGAGGTACTCTGCATGTTTTGTCTTGTATGCGGATGTTACCTCATATTTACACTACCAGGCACTTAACTTTGTAATAGGTTTTATAAAGTTGTTTTAAGTGGTTATTTTATTAAAGTGACATTTTAACCAAGTGTACCTTCTAATTTTAAAGTGACTTTATTTTCATAAAGCACTCATCTAATAAAGTGAAATTCACATTAATTTTAAATGAGACATTTTGGACGGAATGGATCATGACCCTTGATCTTGAAAAAGGCAAGATCTAATCTTGGCCTTTGGATTTAGGGTTGGGGAAGGTGAAAAGACATTTTGGGGGGAAAATGTCATTTTAATATTATAAAAGAATTCATTGGGTAGTGTGCAAGACATGTCGAATGTTGAGAAGACATCGGGAGGAGATTGAGAGAGATTTTTCTAAGTAAGCTTGAGAGAGGAAAGTGAGCAACAAGAGGGCACATTTTCCAAGGAAAGAGGGCACGAATCCCGAGAAAACAATTTCTGTGAGTTTTGGGCCAAAATATTTTTCTGTTGTGGGAGGCTGTACTGTACAAATCCATATAGTCTGTATGATTTCATACAGTCATATGGATTTGGCATGGAAATCGAGGTGGTTTGGGCACAGTTTTCAAGGTGGATTTCAGATTTTTGTTGGTTGTTTTTGGGTCGTACGTAACAATCTGTATAGATTTTTGTGGGAACAAAAAACGAGGTATGGAAGAGGTTGTACGGGAATATGGATTTGGCACATTTTTCGAGGCATAATTTTTGGGATAGATTTGGTGTTGTGAGGTATTTCTCTCAGCTGGAAATGTGGTTTTGCTGCTGTAATGTACTTTCCTAAGAGATGAATAATATATATATATATATATATATATCTCATTGGGTTTCCCCACATTGGGGTTTTCCCTGGCATTTTCCTAAATTTCTGAGTGTTATGGGTTGTTGTCCACTGTGTTATTTTCGCTGCTATTTTTCTTAGCAATGTGTATTTCTGCTTAGGGAAATTTTTTATTGTGAGTTTATGCATTTCTGAAATTTATGAAGACAATTGTCTCTAGGTTGCTAAGTGTTTGACAGAATATTAGCTTGTTGATTTTTTTGTCATTAAAAATCTACATGGTACCGGAGCTTTGTCTCTGACAGTGGGCAGTGTGATTTTTGGGCAAAAGGGTGTAATTGTTTTCCTTGAGTTTTAACGGGGAATATGGATGCAAGAATTAGATATGAGGATTGGTTGGATGGAATTTCCAACTATTTGCAATGGAAGGTCTGATTGTCAGTCGTTCTCAAGGAGAACAAAATTTATAACTATGTAAGCTTTGTTGTGGCAGCTCCCGCAACAGATCCTGTCGCTTTGGACTTGCATGAGGTCAAGGAAGCCAAAGATCAGAGGATTATTATGGATGGGGTGAAGGATCACCTTATCCCACACTTGGCTGAGAAAAATATTTCCAAGGAGATGTGGGATGCACTTAAAAACTTGTTTGAGGCGAAGAACGAGAACCCAAAGATGGCCTTGAAGGCTAAGTTACATGATACCAAGATGGGGAAGGAGGAGAGTGTCTCTTCATATATTACTCGGGTGGCTCAAGTAAAATATGAGCTGGCAATTGCGGTTGCATTGTTCGTTTCAAGCTATGGATTTAAGCTATGGGAATTTCTTCGAATTGGTGGTTCTATCAGAGAATGGTGGAATAACCAAAGGATGTGGCTGATCCAGTGCTTATCTCCATTATTATTTTCCATGTTTGACATTTTGGTGAAGTTAATAGGAGTCTCTGAAACAGTTTTCATGGTGACTCCCAAGGGATCTGGTGACGAGGATGATTGTGGTGAGGGTGACTTCACATTTGATTCATCTTCATATTAATTCCACCAAACACAGTGTTATTTATAAATTTGGTAGCCATGGTTTCAGGGTCTGTAATGTTTGTGGTAGGAAGATATGATATATTCAGAGACAAGTTATTTGCAGAGTACTTTTGCAATGTTTGGGTGGTGATAAATCTATGGCCATTTGTCAAAGTATTGGTGAGGAAAGAGAAGCATGACATCCCTTCGAGCATGGTCATGAAATCGATAGCATTGGCTCTGCTTTTGTGCAGTTGTTCTTGGAGACAGAATTAAACCGTATTTGAGGTGTATTCTGATTATATGAAAGTGCATGTAGCCCTGAAGAATGGAAAAAATCTGATGAAGGGAACATCCTCTGAAATTACATAAAAATAAACAATCTTGTCCTAAGAGAAGACATCTACGTGGAATTTTTAAATTTAGATTAATAAAGAAGAAAGTAATTATGGACCATTCTTATCCCAAGGACCCAAATCATCGATAACAAAGAAAAAAAAAAAAATGGGAGAAATGAAAATTATGGAAGTCAAAACCAGTGTACTATTGTATGTTGTTTCTTTTCAAGTTAGAGGTGAGTGTCAAAATTAGGAATGAAACAAACTATAGGAAGGAAAAAAGGTCATAAGATTCACCTATTCCTTATGCAACTTAACCCAAATAGAATTGATGATATTTATTCATGCACCTATGATATGAAACTATGCATTATCGCTAAACCCATACTGTAAAATTGCACACCATTTATGTTGGAGCCAGGAAAGAACCATACAAATGAAAAATATTTCTAGGCTGATAGCATTTCAAAATTTTTCTTTGAAAGAACAAAACAAAAAGGAAAAAACAAATTAGCAAGTTTTTCTAGTTATCAAAGAAAAATCAAAACCATGGTATCCTCATATGTTGTTTCTTATCAAATTGGAGTCAACTATGAATATTCAGAATGAAACCAACCATGACAAGGAAACAAGCCTAGGGTTTTCACCTACTCCCCATGCAACTTCACTCATGAGACAATTATGACATCTATCCATGCATCCATGATAGAAACAATGAGGTCTAGCTAAATGGATACCCTTGTTAGTTTTTTAGCTCGGGAGGTACTCTGCATGTTTTGTCTTGTATGCAGATGTTACCTCATATTTACACTACCAGGCACTTAACTTTGTAATAGGTTTTATAAAGTTTCTTTAAGTGGTTATTTTATTAAAGTGACATTTTAACCAAGTTTACCTTCTAATTTTAAAGTGACTTTATTTTCATAAAGCACTCATGTAATAAAGTGAAATTCACATTAATTTTAAAAGAGACATTTTGGAGGGAATGGATCATGACCCTTGATCTTGAAAAAGGCAAGATCTAATCTTGGCCTTTGGATTTAGGGTTGGGGAAGGTGAAAAGACACTTTGGGGGGAAAATGTCATTTTCATATTATAAAAGAATTCATTGGGTAGTGTGCAAGACATGTCGAATGTTGAGAAGACATCGGGAGGAGATTGAGAGAGATTTTTCTAAGTAAGCTTGAGAGAGGAAAGTCAGCAGCAAGAGGGCACATTTTCCAAGGAAAGAGGGCATGAATCTCGAGATTTTTTTTTTTGTGAGTTTTGGGTTGAAATATTTTTCTGCTGTGGGAGGCCGTACTGTACGGATCCATATAGTCTATATGATTTCGTATAGCCATATGGATTTGGCATGGAAATCGAGGCGGTTTGGGCACAGTTTTCGAGGTGGGTTTCATATTTTTGTTGGTTTTTTCTGGGTCGTACAGAACAATCTGTACAACTTTTTGTGGGCACAAAAAACGAGGTATGGAAGAGGTCGTACGGGAATACAGATTTGGCACATTTTTCGAGGCATAATGTTTGGGACAGATTTGGTGTTGTGAGGTACCTCTCTCGGCTGGAAATGTGGTTTTGCTGCTGTAATGTACTTTCCTAAGAGATGAATAATATATATCTCTCTCTCATTGGGTTTCCCTCAAGACAGATCTCTGTTTTGTCACTCGAAGGCCTATTTTATGCCCATTCAGTTCCTCCAGCGTATGCATCAGTTATGTCTTAGAGACAGTAGTAGTTTTAGTTGATTAATTCCATCATTTTCTTAGATTAGATACAAGAGTGGTCTTATGTGTGTGATAAGAACCACTCTTGCTGATTAATTCTAGTGTCTTAGTGAAGTTAATAATTTTTTCTGCAAACAGTTACCTAAAATTAGGTCTCATCCCCCTAAGGACGAGAACCTCTACAAATTTGTTAAATAGGGGGTCTCTGAATGTTTTGAACGTTGGATTTTCGGGGAAAGAATAACACTACATCAAAATGGTTGGACTCGTTCTATGCAGGGATTAAATCTCTCTACCTGGTGAACATACTCTTGATGACATTGTTTCGTTCAAATATTCATGTGTTTTTATCGTATCTTGAATGCAGTTTTTGATTTGTGCAAAGTAAATGTGATTTCCTTTCAGCTACTATGTAACTTGTTTTTATTGATATCAAACCTGTGAAAACGGCTAATGCTTAGTGAAGATTTGTTTTTATCACAACCTGAAGGAGTAATTGTGTCTTGATACACGTTTAATGTCTTGAAATGATATTTTAAGTATTGAACTTCTTGAAGAAGATTATTCATTGATTATTTTGTTGTTTCCCTTTGTTTTCTATTATTTCATTGGTCTATAATTAGTGTGCCACTAGCCAAGGAGGACCCTCAGCCATATCATGTTTCCAACCCAACCTTGTTTTTTCTTGATAGAATAACCCTCTGACCAACCAACAAAAATTAAAAGAAACAATCATTCTAAATTGATATGTGGCCTAGCTTTTTCCTTCAACAGTCAGGTGCAAACCTTAGGACCAACATCTTCTGGCATTGTTGCCGGGGAATGGAGTAACGAAATATATTTCCATGGGAGAACAATAACGATCAAATATGATCTTTGATGGTGAACAAAGTCCAGACACATTCATATTGCATATCATTCACCTGGTGACTCCATGGTTAAAGAATCTAGTGGTGACTCCACATTTTTAAGAAGTCATATTTTTAGATGGAAGCCATCTTGGTTCAGAGGTTTGCTCCATTAAATTTCTCAGTTGTTCCTGGTTTTCCAAATGTTGTTCCTACTATAGATTAGTGGGGGTGAGTTTTTTTCCAGATTTAGAGAACGTAGAGATGACAACCCTGCTGAGAACTTGCTTGAGTTTCATGAACTCATGCATCAGTGAGGAATACATCATGAGTATGTCTTAATGAAGGTGTTCATGTACTCATTATAGGGAGATGCTCGTGAGTGGCATTGATCCTCTCCCCCTGCTAGCATCTCCTCTCTGGAACAGTTCCATGTTGCATTCAGTAAGCATTGTAAAAGGTTTTTTCCAGTTAATTTACTTTTTGAGAACTACTGTGAAGAATTTGAATCTCATATTCGAAAGTCACTTATTAGTCCTTCTAGTAGTGAAAATAAAGGGGACTTTTCCTTTGAGGAAGTGGAGGAAGATTTGGTTATATATGAGTCTTATTCTGATCCTTTTATTCAAAAAGATGATGTTGGGAATTACATTAATGTGAAATTGATGATAAAAAGGCTTTGGATACATCTTGTAGTATTCTAGGTGACTCAGATAATCATTTTTATGATACATATATTGTTCTATGTTCTCATAAATATTTGATTAACTATGAGGAAAGTGATGTTGAAGGTCATGAGCAAGTTTTTTCCCCTTCCTTCTGAAATTTTTGAGCAACATGAAATCTATAAGTATGAAGATGACATTATGGAGCTAGAACGAGGAAAAACTAGCAATGCAGAAGACGTACTCATTCATTTCAAACAACAAGATGAGAAGTATCAAGGGTATTTTGCTGCCCTTTATGATTGTGAATCACATGACTTTCATGAGCCTTTTCAATGAGGATAGGAGAATTTCAGTCTCATCTATAATGCATATATTACACAACAACAACTTTGTCCTCTCAATCAGTTGGAGGATTTTTATGAGTTTCAAGATCCAATAGCGAGATGGATGGATTCTTATTTATACAAAATCCCAAAGGTTGGAAGTTTTAGCATGATCATCATTTGCAACTGTAAGTACCAGATGCCAGCCAACTTTTTGTCACATTTGATATATCCTCTTTGGATTATTCTAAACAGTGACCTGCACAAAGTTACGGTTCTCAGTCAACTGTTTTCTTGGTTTCATTGGAAGTGGAATTACACATGATTTAGTTGGTTTTTAGCTAAATAGAGTAGGTAGTAAGAGAATAAGCTCATAGTTCGAGCATTTTTTTTTAATTTTTAGTTCACAGATTGTTTTTCAGTGTGTTGGTTTTCAATATCTTGTTTGAATAAGAGAATCCATATCCCAACAAAGAAACTGGGGTTTAGCTGCAGTTTCAAGTTTCAGTGAAGACTCCATATCCCAACAAGGCATTGGGTGTAGTCTCAGTTTTTAATTCAATAAAATGCATGGCTGAGACACAGTAGCAGATAACACAGGGTCGAAAGACAAATAGAGGTAAGAAATGGAAGGTAAGAACAATTATTTAATCTCAAGGCACCGATCTACAGTTCTTAGCACCTCACAGGGACAAGCTATCCCCAGTTGGAGCCAATGTTGTAACCTAGGTCTGCACCCATCCCTCTCCTCTCTCTTTTCCCTATGCCTTCGTCGAATTTTTCCTTTTATGGTTGATAAAGTCATTTTCCCATCTGTTCAATAACTTGGTTTTCTTTATTGGTTTTCTTGACTAATTCTTTGCGCATAATTTTTATGTTTTTCTTAAAGGATAAAATACATGTCATATTTGGTTCAGAATGCTTGTCATCATGTTTTCCATTGATTTATCTCACAGCAGGTCGACCAAGCCTTTTTGTATGAAAAGGAAATTCCCATTGACAAATGCAACAATTGAGAGAGGTCAATTTTGGGCTCAGATTGTGGGAACAGACGGGTTAACTTTTGACGGTGGAGATCCATCAGGCCAATTAGATCGACGGTTTTTGTGCATTCGGAATGTCTAAATCACGCGGGCTTTAACATCAAGAGTTAACCCATGACGTACAAGAATTACCCGAAGAGTCAAAGTCCCGAGAGCCTTCCACGTCACTCTGGGCCCATACTAATCAGGGAGATATCCAAGCACAACATTCATAAACTCCCGAAGCCCGAACACCCGAAGTCCCAAAGTGAATCTGGAATGTCCATCAACAAGGGCACGTGGAGGAATATCTTTCACTTCGGAGACTTAGCACTCTAGGAGGTTTACAAATATCTAGAGCAAAAATTATCCGATGTCCCGAAGAGTCGAAGTCCCAAAGAGTCGAAGTCCCGAAGAGCCTGCCATGTCACTTCGGGCCCATACTACTTCGGGAGAACTTCATGCCTCAAAATCCAAAGCCCTCGAAGCCCAAAGTGTCAAAGCACATGGAAACCATCAGTTTAGGCACGTGGCACACTCATCAGTCATGACATGTAGCACTCATTCTAGGTCATTTGGTTGCGTCATTCACACATTTCCACATGACACATGTCACCCTTCTTTCCATGACACGTCAGCAATATGACATCTAGCCACCACGTTAGATTGGAAGACTTAGCATTCTGGGAGATTTCCAATCACAAAATTTACAAACTTCTGAAGTTTGAACACCCGAAGTCTCGAAGTGAATATGGACCATTCGTCAACAAGGACACGTGGTGACAGATCTCCCTCTTCGAATATATGACACTTCGGAGGATTACGCGAGCAAGGAGATGAAAACTCTTGAAGAAAATATGGACCATCCATCAACGAGGACACACGACGACAGATCCCTCTCTTTGGATATACTACACTTCGGAGGATTGCGTGATCAAGGAGACAAAAAATCCCAAAGCTCGAACTCCCGAAGTGACTTTGGACTGTCCAGATCCAAAGACCACGTGGACGCAGATCCCTCACTTTAGAAATGCAACACTCCAGAGGATGGTAAGAACTATGCATTGAAAAGGCTCGAAGCCTGAAATCCCGAACTAATTGAGGACCGTTGATCTCAAATCAACAAGAACCGTTGATCCTTGCAGCAGGTAAATATTACCCGGATAATAGATTCCAATCAGATCAACGACCATGCTTCATTGTGTGGATGTAAACTGGTCGAACATTAATTTTCCAAAGAGGTCCTATAATTGGAACCATGGTATTGTTGTAAGGGTACGTGGAAGCTTGTGGGGGATTACGAGGGCCGTAGTAGTGTGGACCCAAACTACCCTCGACAAATTCCACAATCAAGTTCTTAAATGACATCAGGTCACCACGTCACCTCCACTCACCTCCACTTCATCTATATCCACATCATCTACCTTCACATGTCTTGTCTGCCTATTGGATGCCCGCCTCCACGTCTTCTTGTTCACAACCAGTTCAACATAGAGAAAGCGAGAAGAAGGTCCAGTTACAGTCGAGACAGAGTGCACTTATATTTCGAAAGCTCAGACATGGACAGGGAGTTATGTCTCAATCCCAGGTCGATGCAGAATAGCTCCAGAACACTTAAGTAGACGTCCTCTCCCTCAAGCAAGAGATCTTCTCATGCAACCAATTGTCTCGAGTGGCCTCCAACAGCTCAGGCATGTCGTTACTCAACACAGATCTTTGTTCGGTCACTCCAAGGCCTATTTTATGCCCATTTAGTTCCTCCAGCACATGCATCAGTTATGTCTCAAAGACAGTAATAGTTTTTAATTGACTAATTCCATAATTTTCTTATATTAGATAGAAGAGTGGTCTTCTGTGTGTGATAAGAACCACTCTTGTTGATTAATTCCAACGTCTTAGTGAAGTTAATAATTTATTCTACAAACATTTACCTAAAATTAGGTCTCAGTCCCTTAAGGACGAGAACCTCTGCAACTCTGTTAAATCGGGGGTCTTTGAATGTTTTGAGGGTCGGATTTTTGGGAAAGAATAGCACTACATCAGACTGGTTGGACCCATTCTATGCAGGTATTAAATATCTCTACTTGGTGATCATACTCTTGATGACAATGTTTTGTTCGAATCTTCAAGTGTTTTTGTCTTATCTTGAATGCAGTTTTTGATTTGTGCAAAGTACATGTCATTTCCTTTCAGTTATTGTGTAACTTGTCTTTATTGATATGCAGCCTATGAAAACAGCTAATTCTTGGTGAATATTTGTTTTTATCTCAACATGAAGGAGTAATTCTGTCTTTATACATGTTTAATGTCTTGAAATGATATTCTAAGTATTGAAATTCTTGCAGCAGATTATTCATTGAGTATTTTGTTGTTTCCCTTTATTTTCTATTATTTCACTGGTCTGTCATTAGTGTGCCACCAGCCAAGGAGAACCCTCATCCATATCATTTTTCAAACCCAA
>ML780472.1:253989-268991 GCA_009831015.1 Picea engelmannii
CAGCTTCGAGTAATTTACAAGGCTAAAACCAAAAGATCGGGATTTAATGAGAAAATTGAAGCCCTCCCCGTGTATCCTTTCCATCCTTACCCTCCATTAACGTCCCGAGGTTGCAGACGTTATCAAAAGCAGAATGAAGGCCGACCACGAGCTCCTCGTTGCTCCGAGTGCGTTCCTCTTCAATTGTATCCAGCCGCCTTCCTCTCAAAGCGTTCCGTCGACTCTGTAAACACAATAATCGCTTAGATGGAGCAATTTCCATCCACCGCATACCTACTGCTGCCCTCGCCGCCATCGATTGATACAAGCTGTGCTCACACAGATAGAGAAATCTCTGAATTACAGCGAATTCGTTAAAACCCTTTGAATGAATGACTGACGAACCCGCGACACAAGATGCGAGATGCCCATGAAAAATGCAAGTTGAGGAATCCCGCCTCTCCGTTCAAATTTTAACCCCGCCTAAATTCAAATTTAAATTTCATGTCGTTACCAAGTCGGGCGAAAGGGGGCGCTGGCCGGCGGAACGGGGGGTTGGGCGGGGGAGGAGCGAAAAGAGGCGCTGGGCGGCGGAGGGTATGAGGGCCGGCTGGGCGTTCTACCTTTTGGTGCCCGGTGCCCGAGACGTCCCATGGAGCTCCAAAAGTAGCGTAGTTAGCTTACTCCATATAAAACTAATGTAATGTTAGGTCGGAGTATCTAATGGATTATATAAAAACTAATATCAATCACATATTTATGTTTATTATTATTGGTTTTAAAAAAAAAAAAAATTAGTTTCGAACAGCTTCCTCATTTCATACTTAGTCACTTTTCAACTATACTTAGTCACTTTTAAACTATTGTAACAGCACCCAAAGTTTTGCTATATTTTAAAATTTTCTCTTATATGATTATCATTAAATTTAACTCATTCCTTCAAGTTAAAATAAATATTTTAAAGAGCAGAAATCCCAACTTCGAATGTTTGTTCCACAACGCTTTGAAAAAAACTATTTTCAAGGACGCTTCACACCAACAGGGATCAACGATGGAGCTTAATGTCATAGCGGAAGAATTCTTTCATCTCTGCTCCCTTGAAAATCTGAAAATGCCTGCAAGCATGAAGTTACTTCTAAACGCGTTTGGAAATCTTACAAATCTCCAACATCTGAACTTGATTGGTTCCTGCGATTTGGAAGTGCTTCCAAACTCTTTCGGGAATCTTAAAAATCTTCAGTATCTTAACTTTTAAGGGTGCTCCCATTTGGAAACGTTGCCACATTCCTTCGGGAGTTTAATTCGACTTAAACATCTCTGTTTAAAGGGCTGGTCCCAGTTGACTCTCTTGGGCATGACAATAGGAAATATCAGAGTGATCGAAAGCTTAGACCTTTCAGATTGCCAGAAAATGGAAGTATTGCCTCCCGAGGTTTGGAAATGTTTTCACGACTCAGTTGCAGAGTTGAAACAATTGACAGATCTCGCGATAGGTTGTGGAAGAATAGAGTATTTACCAGCAGGTGTAAGAGATGTCAAGAGTCTTAAAATTTTGAAAGTTATTAGATGTCCACTGCATGAAGTGCCATTTGGCTGGATGGAAAATGTTGAAGGAAAAGATGCATCACCATATCAGAGTGGGGTCAGATTGTTGAATCGGAGTGGGCATAGGCTTCTTCGACTCAAACAGTTAGAACTGAACTGCACATGAATAATGTAGTTATCATTTGTTGAAGGCATTTGCCCCAACCTTCGTCAGCTGGACATCAGCGATTGTTTGGAACTGACGGGGGTTGGAGCATTGCCCAAAACACTAAAAAAACTAGACTTGAATGGTTGTTATGCTTTGAAGAGAATAACAGGGTTTCGTGGTCCAACAAAATTTAGAGAATTGGACATGAGAAAGCGTGAAGCAGTGGAGGAGCTGCTAGGTCTTGAAACGTTGATATCTTTGGTGCATCTCCGGGTTTTTGGATGCCGCAAACGGCAGAGCATAATGGGGTTGGCGCATGCAACGAATCTTCAAATACCAAGCTCTGAACCTCCTCACAGCGATTCGATAGAGTGGTCATTGTTTAAAGATTTGAAGTTATGGAAAGAGCAGATGCATGAACCGCAGTTGGAGGGTAAATATTTCGGCCGGAGAAACGACCCGGAGGTAGAGGCCAAAGCTTTTATGGGGGGGGAAACGAACAACAGTTAAAGGCCGAAGATTTTAAGGGGGAAAATGACCAGAAGTTGGAAGCTGAATATTTTAAGGGGGGAAACGAACAACATGTGGAGGGTGAAGATTTCAATGGGGGAAACGAAAAGCAATTGGAGGCTGAAGATTTTATGGGGGAAAACGAACTGCAGCCGGACGCTGAAGATTTCAGGTCGGGAAATGAATTGCCATCGGAGGGTGAAGATTTCAGTTGGGGAAACGATCTGTGGTTGGGGGTTGAATTTGATTTCAGGCGGGAAAACGCCCTACGGGGGTTGAATCTGATTTCAGGCGGGGGAACGCCGTACGGTTGGAGGCTGAAGGTATTTTGAAATGGAGGAACGCACTGTTGAGGAAGGCTGAGGATCTTCTAGAGCGGGAGAATGCACTGCGTTTGGAGGCTGCACGGCAGTTGGAGGCTGATGATTTTGATGACCATAGATTACTGTTGGAGCCTGCACGGCAGTTGGACGCTAATATTGCAGATCAGAGAGTCAACGAGGATTAACGCCCCCTCTCAATTGAAGACCGAGGAGACAAAAACTGAAAAATGTAAAGCCATGACCCATTTATGTATTATAGCACTCAATGTAGTTCGACGGATCATGCAGGCAAATTACAGCTGAACGGAGCAGCCATAGCGCGTGCCAAGGTATCATGCATCCAAACTACAGTTATACAGTGCATCTATAGCCGGTGGGTACAGCAACAACAAACATAATAATATTTATAACTAGCACAGCTGCTAACTCGCGCCGAACAGCTGCTAACTCGCGCCGAAAGGTTAAATCTCTATTATACAAAAATATAATATGTTAAATTCTTGAGAATCCAGAGTTAAATCCCTATTATTTGACAGAAATATGTTAAATCCCTTTTATTATTAAAATATTATTATATGTTTAAGAAGTAAGTCAAATTTTTGTAATTTATGTTTTACACTATTGGCAGCTAGCTCGATGGGATTCCTCAGAAATATGTTAAATCCCTTTTATTATTAAAATATTATTATATGTTTAAGAAGTAAGTCAATTTTTTGTAATTTATGTTTTACACTATTGGCAGCTAGCTCGATGGGATTCTTCCCCATGTTATGAACGACAAATAATATTTAAAGATTAAACATGCTTTCATAATTTACAATTATTAACATACAAATTTGTTTAATTTACCCACAATTTATACAAACCCTAACCATAATTCTATCAAACACGATTTATACAAACCCTAACCATCGCTCTATTAGACACGATTTACACACATTAACCCAAGAATGCAAAAGTTTGAAAGGGTGCTCTTGGAATTCGAATTCTTGAAATAAGAAGTTTCGCTTTTCATTTTCTAGGTGAGCCGAAACCTTTCATATAATTGGGGAATTCACTGACCAGTATAGTACGGTAATAAATGGGGAATTCACTGACCAATATGGAGGTTGTTACAGAATTGTAGGTTATATACACAAACGAACTTGCATGTATCGAAGTTATACTATATAGGTAAGCTTTTGTTCTGGAATGTATGACTCGCTTTGCATTATCAAAGACATATTACATTACGGCACGCAATGGATTGTATGTCTTTACGGTAATCCAGTGATTCCTGACAAAGGAAATTATCAATTATCTGCTCTCGAGGCTTTCAATTTCCTTACCTGAGAAAAAGTTTTAATTTGCAGGTTTTAAAACGTTGCATCGAACGAAGAAATGCATTTTTACTGTTTTTAAGCTGCGGTTAGACACATGTACACCTCTATGTTAACAAAATGGAATGATTAAATAAAGAAAAATTGTTGAGGATGTTATAGGCAACCGAACAATAGTACGAGTTTTTTAAATCCATTGTGTGTTCAATAGCTGGATCTCTACAACCTAAAAATAATTATAATAAGAACTTCAACACGGAAAACTGACGACTTTCTTCTGTTAAAATCTGAAACGTTAAAGAATTGTTCGACGAAGTTAAGAATTCCATGTTGGCATAGTTTCTGGGTTGACAATGGCACTAACATGTATTGCGCAAGTACTCTTGCAGATTAGGACGCCAACATTACAAACATTAATTTGAGGCAGACAGCCTATCGATTTTAAACATGTAATAAGTCTACATAAACCCTAATTTCAATGCAAGGCTTCGCGCAAAACCAGAATCGACCACGCCGCGAATTGCCTATGCTCTCAACAGCGTACTGGATGCACTCTTTCCTCAGGGTCCCTCCCTCTGTGGATACTTTGTGCTCATCTCCAGCACCCAAATGCTAAGCCTCACCACCAGCAGCTGAAACGAAATTACAGGCAGCCCTTCGAGCGACACAAGACCGATGGCGACGCCACTCCAGCTACATGCCAGCAGCTGAAACGAAATTACAGGCAGCCCTTCGAGCGACACAAGACCGATGGCGACGCCACTGCAGCTACATGCAAAGCCTGCTCTGCACTGCCTCGAACGCCATTGAACTGAAGAGGAACAGATGGGAGAACCGAAATGAAATGCGCATTAAGAAAATGAAACGGGCGTACAGGTGAGGAAAGACAGAAAATGAAAGGTTGCATGTACAGTCAGAAAATGAACGGATAGATGAGTGAACTGACAGTTCAGGAAATACAAACGTGGTAATCTCAAAGGTTAATCATTTAAACGTGGCAATCATATAGTGATACAGTAATTCCTTAATATGATTAGGTAAATGTAAAAAAGTAAACAGGTTAACGGATGCATTAAAAAATACAAGGAAGTTATGAAGAGTAAATCACATTCATTGATTTGGGAGGACGACTAAGAATATGCCAGAATCTTAAATTGTTAGCCATTAGATTAGAATTTTAGATTAAAAGGTGATTAATTGTGCCCATTATCAATAGGTATACGCCTTTCGCCGTAAATACGCCTTTCGCCGTAATTAAAGAAACAAACATAATAATATTTATAATTAATGAAATTTAGGATACATTTTGCTAGCAACAACAAACATAATAATATTTATAGTTAATGGAATTTTGGATAAATTTAGTTAGCAGAAAATGATAAGACAAACATTTAAACTAATGCTAACATTAATATACCTTTTAGAAATGTATAAGAAAATATATGAGTATTAATTCAAGATATTTCAGCATTGGAAATAGTCAAAAAAACATATTAATATGAAGTCAACAATTTATCGATTGTTATAGTCCCTCTACATCTGACTAAAAAAATAACTTTAAAAAAAGCTAAACAATAATTAAAAACCTAAATTTATGAGTCCTAACAAGAAATTACTTTAAATTGATTAAACACAACCTTGAAACCAATTACCATAAAGATTCATATTTTTCAATATAAACATAAATATATCCAATTACATATTTCTCACTGTAAACTTAAATATATCCAATCAGTTAACATGTCCAAGTATAAACTTAAATATATCCAATTAGTTAACATGTCCAAGTGATGACATAAAACTCCATTATTCCAAGTATACTTTAAAAAGATTGATGTCATTTCATCAAACATATCCACTTGGGAAAAAAAGGAAGGTGAGCATGCAACTCCCTTATTATTACCATCCATCAAACGTGCCCATTTCATAAAATTCCATAAAATTCCTACACTTCATTAAAAAAAATTCCATAAAATTTCTACACTTCAATCTTCAATTAAGAAAAACTAAATCAACTTGAATCATTAAACGACTCTTATTTCTTTCCGAAAGGATTAGTTCCATTTATCAAACATCAGATTTGTTTATGTGAAAAAAAAACTAAAAATACTATTATTCAAAAAAAAATTGAATTAACAACAAAAATACTAATAATCTAAAAAAAAATAATTAAAATAACAACAAAAATATAATTATTGATAAAATTATTATTTTTAATTATTTAAATTATTTTTTTAAATACATAAATAGATTCAATACCTTCAAATTAATCATTTAATATAATAATAAGTATTGAACACAACATAAATATATATAGAAAAAATATATAAATAAATAAAAAGAAAAAATGATACTTTAAATTAAAAAAACTTATTCAGCATTTTCAAATTAATCACTTAATTTAACATAACATAGTAGTAAGCGTTAGACATAACATAAAAAAAAAATACAAAGATGAATGAAAAGAAAAATTGGTGCTTCTTTCAAATTAGTCACTTAACATAAAAATTAATCACTTAATTTAACATAACATAGTAGTAAGCGTTAGACATAACATAAAAAAAAATACAAAGATGAATGAAAAGAAAAATTGGTGCTTCTTTCAAATTAGTCACTTAACATAGTAGTAAGTATGGGACACAACATTAAAAAAAAAAATACATAGATGAATGAAAAGAAAAATTGGTGCTTTAAGTTAGAAGAGCTGCCAAGTATGGAGACATAGGTATCTTTGGTATGAAAGCAACCAGATTTAAAGACCTCCGCACCCAAAATATGATGTACCTATAGTTGTGTTATATATATATAATGTGAAATAAATTTACAAGTAATGCATGTGGGATTCCAAATCCATACCAGATCTAACGGTTAGAGTTCAACCATCTTTGGGCCTTGAGAACTCGAGAGAAACTTTATTGTTTTAGTAGGATTTTGATTGTATCCATTCTTTTTCCTTATTGGGATGAAATTGTAAATGTGGATTGTTTTATCGGTAGTTATTTGATTTAATCCTTAGAGATAAATATTATTCGAATTTTATTAAAAATAGAGAAGTTTTATGAGGTAGATTTATTAAAAATAGAGAAGGTTTATGAAGTAAATTTATAAAGAATAGAGAAGGTTTATGAGGTATATTAGTGTAGATGTTTATGAAGTTTTGATAAATTAGATGAAGATGCATGGCAATAATTACTTGTAAAGACAAAACTTCATGTTTAATTGAAAGGAGTAGTAAATACATCTCAAGAAATAGAATTGAAATGGATTTAAAATTTGATAAATGGGTTGTTTAAATAGTTTTTGAAGTTGGCCATAATTCCAACTTCTACTAACTCGATGATATTGTTGCTTCTCTATTTTCTAGACATGGTGGTATGTTTCTTTCAAGAGTTGTTTGGAAAAAGGAGAGGAGGTCACCACATTGAGTTTGTCACACATGGTTTCCAGCCATTTATGAGTGGAGTCACATTACTCTAGACTAGGGAACTTCAACCCTTTAATCCTTTCAAATGAGCTTATCTAGATTACTAGGGGCACCAAATCCTCATCCGCCAAGTTCATCTGGGCACCCAAGAAGAAGGGCTTCTCTATCCCAATTGCTTTCATCCCTTTATCTACAATTATAAACTCTTATACGATTTATTGTTGCATGGTTGCATGTTCATGTTGTTTAACTGACAACAAGATCCCCATGTTTATAATCTTCTCAGCCAAACACAAACATGAAACAAAACTATTGAGCAATGAGCATAGAGGAAGTTGTGAAATAGAGGGACATAGTTGAAAAGATTATTATGATTTTTTGTTGACAAATTTGAAGAAACACACCGATGTGTTTGTCTTTTTCATTCATCCAATCATGATTTATATTTATGTACTGGAGTTTACATTTCTCCACGACCAATATGTTTTCATATTGCATGATAATGGAGCGGACCTAGCTTCAATTAAAAACATCTACCTTCAACACTTCCACCAACTCCTCCATGGAAGCGATGAGATTGACCTTGGTCTCCGACACGTTTTGTCTTCATTCTTTTGATATATTTTCAAATCTCCCTTCTAAGGCTTTGATTGGGTCATCCTGGAAACAAAGAGATCGACCCTAGCTTTCAATGTAGTTATTTCCATTATTTTGATGTATGTGCATATCTACCTAAGTTTATTTGATTTGGTTTGTACTTGTTTTTTTTGTTGTAGGTTATTGGAGTGGAAAAACAATGTGTCATTGTTACATATGGCATTCATTCATGCAATGATCCATTTATTAACCTTATTAATGCATGTTTGAAGGGTGTTTGTAGAGTTGAGGTGTAGGCTATATAAATGTACTTCATCTAGATTATTAATGCATACCTACATAGAAAGAGTGTATCATTCAAGGGTGGGTGCAAGCTAATGATGGTCTCTCATGATGCATTAGTGACAATGCAAACATGGAAAAACAACAATATATTAACTTGGAGGAATTATTAAAGGTACTTTTACAATGAATTTGAATATGGTGTGAAAAGTTGAAATGTAGGAAATGGAATTAGTTTGTCAAATATATAATTTGTATTTATAGAAATTATGAATAAATTTGTGGAATTTTAGTTTTTATAACATTTGTATGTTATTTTTCAAGCAAAATATAATGTATATGTCTCCGTTAATGCAGGTGTTGAGTACTTTAACAATGCAATTTCCTTTCAAAAAACTATATAATTGTAGAGAACCCATTGTTCTAGTGAAAGGTATTTTTTCAAAATTTATGATATTAATTTTATATTTTTTAAATTATGAAAGTCAATATATATTTGAAATTACAACACCTTTTGTTAGTACGGGCTACGAGGGTATTAACATTATCAAACAAGTTTTATTTTTTCTAGATTGTACATATTGGTCTAATCCATATTTATGAGCGGAACGAAATGAATAATAGACTGAATACAATAACACAGAGATACATAGAACAACAACAGATATCCAGTGAACAATAACTTCTATTGAATAAATAAAATAGGTTGAAATTGTGGTAATTATCTCTGAGAAGAGATGTGGCTGCTACGTGCATCCGTCTAAGAAGAATGATTATAATGAGGCTCCAGAGGGATTTTTAACATTACTCGTGAATTCCAAAACCCTAGACATCCAAAAACCTAACCCTAGGAGATGAAATGACAAAAGTTATGTGGGCCCCGATGGGTAAGCTGGTACCTCAACTTCCCAGGGTCGTAAATTTTTCATACAACCTCCATTTTAGGCGTGTGATAACCCAATGGAAAGGTCTTTTCTAGAACTACACATCATGATGCCAAACTCTAGTTTTGCCTACAATTTGACTTTGGAAAGCCAAAAAAACATTGTTTAGGGCCTCAAAACGACCTTGGAATTACAAAAAGATGCATTGACATTAAAACTTCCAAAATAAGTCAGTTGGATTAGGTAGGAGGCCACCAATATCCACCTGGAGGCTATGTAGGGCTTCAGACAGCCCCAGAAGTGTAGAACCCACAATTACCAAGAATTACAGAAGAACATGTTGAACTAAAAATTGTCAAGGGGAGTCAGTTAGAATAGGTGGGTGGCCACCAATATCCACCTGGATCAGTCCTCCCTCCTTAGGAAGCAATGGTCTCCATTACGTTGAGTTCCCCCATCAGGTGAGGATATTTATGTTGAATTTGGCTCTAAGTGAGCCACTTGCCTTGTTGCAGGAGTTTCCCTGCCTTGACAACCCGATAAAGTTAGATCCTATGATAGCAAGTTCCCTTGACCTATGTGTCCACTATATAATCAATGGATGCATGTTCCATGCAATCAGGGTTGAGCTCTTTTGGTTTCAATTGTCCTGCAATCTCTGAGGTGTCCAATAATGGTGGAAAATATGGTCAGAGGAGGTCCACATTGAACATTGGGTGCAAGCCAAGGAAAGGGAGAGTGTTTAGCTCAAAATCATTGTCACCCATAGCCTTTGTGATAGTGTAAGACCCATAGTGAAGTGGACAGATATTTTGATGGGGGCTTGTAAGGAATTCTTTCTACAAATGTAACCAGGCCTTGTCTTCCACCTAAAACATGTGTGGTACCTGGTGTTGATAATGGTATTGCTTGTACTTAGCATTGGATTTCTGCAAAATCTCATGAACCTATCTATCTGTGTGGTTGAAAGAGGTATTGCAACATCAATGGGACCCAAGGGTTGGAATCCCAACCCCACCTGAAAGGAGATATGGTCGGGGGAGCTATGGAGAGCTTGGTTGTAGCTATGTTGAACAGAGGTAAGACTCTCATCCCATGTACGAAGTTGCTTATATTTATACATGTGCAGTATGTGCACAATCATGTGTTTGGCGACCTCTATTTGGCCATCGATTTGAGAGTGGAAGGTAGTGGATTTAGTGAGCTTGGTCTCCAAGAGTGACCAGAGACTTGACCAAAATGTGTTGAGGAACATGATGTCTCAATCGGAGATGATGGTCTGCGGTATCCAAAAATGGACCCACACTCGTTCGAAGAAGATCTTGGTAGTATCTATCATTGTGATGCTCTTCTTTCAAGATGTGAGAATGGCCATATTCGAAAATCGATCAACCACCACAAATACATAATCAGTGCCTTGCTTGGTGGATGGAAGGCCAGAAATGTACTCCATCTAGATGGATTCCCAAGGCTTCTTGGTGGTAGGAAGAGGGGTGTATAAGTCCTTCTTCTTGAGGGTTGGGTTGGAAATGGCACAAGAAGTGCAAGATCTGATATACTCATTGACGTACTATTGACGTTTTCGCCAATAAAAATGTTTATGTAGAAATAACATAGTTTTCTCCACACCAAAATGTCCTACCATCCGACTATAGTGAGCCTCCCAAATCAGCTTTGCACCCTCTCTTGCAAGAACACATAGATGGCCCAGATGGCATAACATTCTGTCTTGAATGTGAAAATCGGTGACATTCACGCATGTACCCAAGAGTTTATAGGTGGCGGCGAAGTCCAGATCTTACTGATAAAGTTGGGGCCACTCAAATGCCTCATGCCCACAGGAATGGATCATGGGGATGAGTGCATCCACAAGAGGTCGACTGAGGTAGTCAGTGACATGATTTCTTCTCCTTTTCTTATACTTGATGTTGAGATGGAACTGTTGCAGGTAGGTGGACCAATTATGATGGCGGTCTTTTTACAACTTCCCCTATGTATGTATGAGCTGTAGAGGCTTGTGATCAGTGTGGATGATTGTCCCCTTTCCCAGAATCTAATGTTTCCATTGATGATAGAATTGTACAATGGAATACATTTCCTTGTCATAGGTGGGGTATTTCCAGAGAGTATCTGAGAGTATATCACTATGGTATGTTACCATATGGTCATGTTAAGTGAGAACTACGCCTACAACATAGTCAGATGCATCTATCTCAATATCGAATGGTTGTTGCATATCAGGTAAGGATATTATTGGAGATGAGAACAAGTGATACTTCATATCATCAAATGTTCATTGTTGTTCGTTCCCCCACATGAAAGTTTCCCTTCCAACGCCCTTGGTCACTTGGATAAGGGTCCATGTAATATAGGAGAATCCCAACACAAATCGTCGGTAGAAGTTGGCAAGTCCCAAGAAGCTTCGAAGCTCAATTATTGTGGTCGGGGATGGATAGTCACAGCATGCTCATCAACAATGTAGCCCAAGTATTCGACCTTGTTCACACCAAAGGAACATTTTTCCAACTTGGAATATAGGTTGTGTTGTCAAAGAGTGCTCAAAACCTATTGAACATGTTGCATGTGATCTTGTCAAGTTATGTTGAAGATGAGGATTCCGTCCAAATATACCACCACAAAAGAGTTGGTGAAGGGTCTCAATACATCATCCATCAACCTCATGAAAGGGGTTGGTGCATTTTTTAAGACAAGGGGCATGACCAACCATTCAAAGAGACCTTTAGATTTGAAAGTTGTCTTCCATATATCAGTTGGTTCGATGGGAACCTAGTGGTATCTAGACTTTAGGTCAATCTTCTTGAATAAATTTCCCCCCTTTAGTTGGTCAAGAAGGTCATCAATTTGGGGAATTAGGTATCGGTTCCTGACTGTGATTTTGTTTAATGCTCTGTAATCAATGTAGAGCTACCAGGTCACATCCTTCTTCTACACTAGTACAATCATGATTCTGCAAGGGTAGGAGATAGGTCTGATGTGCCCCTTTTGAAGCATTTCTTGGATCTGACGCTTGATTTTATCATTTTCCTTTAGCGAGCAATGATATACTGGTCCATTATTCAAAGGTGCACCAGGGGTTAGATAAATTGGATGTTTGACTTGGCATTACGTCAGTACCTCGGTGGGTGAGGAGAATATGTCTCTATACTCTTCCATGATCTCGTCCACTTTCTTCTGCTGCAAAGACAGGCTTTGTGTAGAGGCCACGGATGTGGTGGCAACCTTCTTCTTACTTTGAGCACGAATCACAAAGAAGACGAAATTATCGGTCTGTGAAATGACCTTACTGCATTTCTTAGCAAATATTAAATAAATAGCAGTAGGTGGCGCTACCTATGGTATCTTGTACAATTTTCTACCCAAAGTAATAATAACACTATGGGGTCTAGACTCATACACATCATGTCTCTTCCACAAATATGGTTTTCCTAAAATAACATCACAAAATTCAAGGGGATAAATATCACACAATACCTCATCTTTGAAGGGATTTATGTCGTAGGGAAGACAACATTATTAGCTGACGTGGATATCTCTTCATTGGAGAAGCCAGCCGATGGTGTAGGGTTGCAGGTGTGGTGTCATCGACAGGTCTAACCTCTTGATGTCATCTACTAATGTCAGGTTCTTCTAACTGTCGCTATCGACAATGAAATGAAGAGGAGCCCCCTTTACCCACATCTATGAGTGAAAGAGGTGTTCCCCTCCCTCTGGTTCTCCTGGTTCACTTGGCTGGACTTTGGTGGTAGCGACAATGGTACTGGATTCGACATCGATAATCTGCTTCCCTCCTTCTAGATTTTATTCAGAGTTATAATTTGCCTCTGACTCAGAATATTTGGTGGTATTCACACAATTTTCTCGTGTCCTTCTTCGATTTCTCATTACCCTTCTTGTGTTGCGGCTTGGAATGGTTGTACTAAGAGTGGCCATATTTACTTTGTCCCTTGTTTTGTGGGTTGGGGCCGCCTTTTACCTGCTTCGTCTATGAGGAGTTTGCAAATCCAAACTCTCGCCTCTTCTTCTTAAATTTATGCTCGATCTTGACATCATATCTATAAGCCATACCCAATGATGCGATGTTCATAAAATCCGTTTTTGTTTGAATGTATCTATGTAGATAGTCATGGTATTTGAGTACCAAATTTTTTTTAGAGTCTTTGATAACCAATTTGGTGCGCATGGTATGGAAAATATTGGTGAAATATGGTACTATCTGGTCCATTTCCTGATGCAGGGTGGTCCATCTTGTGTATTGGTCCTTGTAGCTTCCAACAAGGTAGTATTGTTCTTTAATGACATACTTGAAGGAATCCCACATGGGGGTGACCACAAATATTGCATATTACTCTATGTCCCTTTGCTCAGAATAAGTATCCCACCAATCCTTAACATGGGGGACGGCCTTGAGGAGTGAAAAAGTAATATTTTCCCTATCGAAAAAATTGTGGACCGAAAAATAACCTTTGAGCAGATTCAACCATTTCTCTATAGCATCCACATATATCAATCCTTCAAATAATGGAATATCAAATTTTACATGTACCTTTAAGGGGGTTGCATGGTCGCTTGATGAATATGTGTCTTCTGTGAGCAGCCCTCGAAGGATATGTGCAAAGTTGTTCATCATTTTGTTCCTTTGTCGCTCAAGGGCTTCCTCAAGCAACATTTTAAAAGGATCTCTTGCTCCATCATCTATATTTTCATCCCCCATGGGTTTGTTTTGGGCTCTATGCGGTCAATCTTGCAAAGGATCGACTGGTTCGAGTCTCGGCTTCTTGTACCCATATATTGTGAGGGACATGCACGAAGAAAAATAAATGAAGAGAAAACCACTCTGATACCACTGATTTGAATTTATGAATGGAATGAAATGAATAACAAACTGAATATAATAACATAGAGATATGGAGAACAACAACATATATCTAGTGAACAATCACGTATTTTGAATAAATAAAATATTTTGAAACTATAAAGCTGCAGAACTCGAAACAACTTGCTCGAATGGTGGTAGCTATCTCTAAGAAGAGATGTCGCTTCTATGCACATTATTCTGATAAAAATGATTACAATGAGGCTCCAGAGGCCTTTTTAACATTACTCATGAATTCCAAAACCCTAGACATCCAAAAAACTAACCCTAGGAGATGAAACACCAAAAGTTATGTGGGCCCCGATGGGTAAGTTGGTACCTCAACTTCCTGGGGTTGTAAGGTTTTCATACAACCTTCATTTTAGGCGCGTGATTGCCCATTGGAAATGTATTTTCGAGAACTACACATTATGTCATAAAACTCTGACTTTGTCTATAGTTTTGGTATGGCAAGACAAAAAAACATTGTTTAGGGCCCCAAAAGAGCCCTGGAAGTACAAAAAGATGTACTGACATGAAAACTTCCAAAATAATCCAGTTGGATTAGGTGGGTAGCCACCAATATCCACCTGGAGGCTGTGTAGGGATTTAGATAGCCCCAGAATTGTAGAACCCACAATTACAAATAATTACATAAGAACGTACTGAACTAAAAATTCTCAAGAGGAGCCAGTTTGAATAGGTGGGTGGCCACCAATATCCACTTGGATCATGTTCTCTTCTAGTGTGATATATAACTTATTTTAAAAATGGTTAAGAGTATAAAAATTTATAGCATAAATAAAAGAGGTATGTATTTTAGGATTTGCATATATGTCAAGACAAAAATAGATTAAAAATAGTAAACAATATATATTTTTTTTTAATTATATATTTGGAATCTGCATAATTGACTCTATCTGTGTTTGTAGTTTCATCGATAATGGATTTGTGTAGTCTATATAAAAATAACATCAAAAATAGATATATTGAGAGGTATTCATGAAAATGGAGGTTTTAATGTATTTACAGACGAAACCACTAGGTTTGTCATCCCGAACCTAAATCTTAAGGGGATCCTCCCTTAAACCCCCAATAAGGGGGGGGCCATAGGAACC
>ML780472.1:270535-285097 GCA_009831015.1 Picea engelmannii
TCTCTGAAAAATATCTCAATCTTTCTTTCGTTCTCCCTCTCTTGCTCTCTCTCTCCATCTCCCTCTATCTCTACCCCCTCTTCCTCTCTCTCTCTCTCTCTCAAGTATATATTACCTACTTCTCCAAAGCCCCTAGGATATTTTACCTACTTCTCCAAAGCCCCTTATGGTGTCAATATTCCCACTAAGAGGTAAAGGATACACTTGGGAGGTCAAGCATGTGGGTTCCAGGTGTTCTTTGTGGCCCTTGATGCATGAGTTGAAGATATTGTTTATGGCCTTGGCCTATGGTTGGGGATGTCATTACCACCAGGTGGTTTTGAACTATTGGTATGTGTCCCAGGGTTTTGGAAATGATACACACATGTGTCGAGGAAGGAAACCAAGCCCCCGTAGTTTAGGGTTAGTAGGCGTTGTTGGGTATGTGTTATATTCTTCGCACGATTGGTACCATGCATTGTACATTGATATGGGAGCAGGGGGAGTTGTTGACAGTTGCAGGTGTTAGTTTCCTATAAATAGGTAGCTAGGTTTTGAATAAAATTATAGGATAAAGTCATGTCTTTGGTTAAATAAGAATATTGGATGATTTTTTCTTAAATCTTGAGTCATAGGTTTGTTTGTCATGGGTCAGGTTTTATTTTTAACCATGTAAATTATCGTTTTTGTTCCAAGATGTGGGTTTTCGTGTCACTAAAGGGTCATGATGTCATTTCAAGACATTCAGAGACAGTCTTCTCAAAGTTCTAATGGTTTCATAAAATCAAATCTATCAAATACATGTGGTATCATCAAGAAAATCATTGCACAATGCAAGTTGTTGTACAACATCCTAATTTTGTGTATGGAGGTACGATGAGGTATGATGGTATAATTTATGATTTAAATGAAGTTATCTTTCAAATTTATCCTCCATCCAGGTAAATAAAGCATCAAGAAATCATTTCATTATATCCACAATTTCAAAACCTCTTGGCCAAGATTGTTGCGCAAAGATTCACGTTGTTGTTCGTTGTTGCGGAAAGGGCACAAAGGACATTGTTGTCGTTGTTGTGCAGAAGACACTACTCTCATTTGCTTCGCACGAGTCCCTATTTTGTTTGTTGTCGCTCATTGTGCGGAGGTTACTATTTTCATTTACTGCACATAGGTTAATATTCTCATTTGATGCATAGAGGTTGTTTCTCTCATTTGTTGCATACAAGATCTGGAGTATCGAAATTTGAGTCTACACAGGGTTGACAAATACCAGCATCATGACAACTCCAAAACATAGAAGAAAGAATGTAAAGGGTGGTGATTTCATGAGGTTTGATCCAGAGGGTTTGAATTTGGTAAACGCAAACCTAACAATTAGAGCATCCTTTGAACAAGTGGGTTGTATCAGGTTTTGTGAAAAACTTCAGGGATACAACAGACAGGTGGCGAGGGAGTTTTCAAATAATTTTGATGGCATTAAGGCTAAGGTGGGCAACCTTCAGTTGCAGCTTTCTGAATATAGCATTGATGTTGCAATAGAAATCCATGCTCATGGAGAAAAGTGGTTCAAAGGCATGCAATTAGATCTGTCTTACCATCATGATTTTCTAAAGCCTGAATTTAGAAATATTAAATTCGGAGCTACCATGCCTAGAGAGTTTTTATTGGAAATTCATAGTAATTTGTTGATGTTTATCCAGAGATTTTTTACATGTGAAGGGAGATGTAATAGGTTTTACCAATACCATATCAGGCTCTTAATGCACTTCACTGGTAAGAATACTTTGAGTCTACCATATTACCTTTTCATAATTCTAGGAAGGATGGTTGGAATAGTACAACTAAGGAAGCAGCAAGGAGATGCTAGCCTTTTCCATTTTTCTTTGATCAAACAGTTAGTATTGGAAGAACTCAAAAAGAAAATCAAGACTAGGAGTATTTTTTAAATTCATCAAGCATAGCAGTATATTCCCTAGGCAGCCCACAAAGTTTGAGAAATGCACTCTCATTAGTCGAAAGAACTGCAACATCAATCCCTAATATTTATGTTAATAAAATGGAAAAAGAGACTGAAGAGACTATAGCAAGTCAGTAGGATAAAAAGGAAGGGAAGAAACTCCAATTCTCTCCGGAAATGACTAAAGCTCCTAGAAAACCACTCACCAAGTCTGCAGCAAAGAGAAATCTTGTTATACATATATCACAGGAAACTAGTAAGACTCCAGAAACCTTCATACAACCAACCCTCTTAGATGATAGATACACTTCAAGTATTGAGTTGCAAGAACATTTGAAGAAGGCTCACTTTGTCATAGCACAATTGCAGCATGAAAATAGAGAATTGAAGAAGAATTCTCTAGAAGAATCTTTCAGGAAATATACCTTTGTGATAGGAGAAAGGTCAGCACTATCAACTCTAATTGGTTCCAAAACAAGGAGTAAAGGGAAGGAAATAGAGTAGAATCCAGAGGTAGAGGAGATTCCTAAGACTAGTGTTCCTTTAACAAGGTCCTTGACTACGAAGTTGCAGCATTAAGAGGAAATCCCAGCATAGAATCAACCAACAAAAAATAAAGATGATGAAGGAAAACTCACTTTCAAGAGGCTAAATAAATAGCTCAGAGAAGCACAAAATGTGATATTTCAACTTAGGGAGGAAGATAGGGAATCCAAAATGAATTTTGCAGAACACCTAAGAGACTATGGACCTATAATAGACAAAGTTGCATCAATGTTGAGAAGGACCCTGCCATTACACAGACAGTTGAAGAGTTTCTATCAACAAAACCTCATTTTGAGGAAGGATAACAAGACCCTCAAACAAAGTTTGTAGCAGGTAGATATTGGAAAGAAGGGCAAGCTTGACTTGCTAGCTGAAGCAGTAGAGAACTGAACCATTGAGATTTTTTGATACATTTTTGTCATTTTTCCATTTTGAATCCTTTTTTTCAAAAGGTCACATACATAAGAACATTATTTTATCAAAGAGGAACTATTACTCGTGGTTTTGATCAGACCACTTGTTGTTGCACAACTCTGCTGCATTTTTACTATAGTTGGTGATTGTTCAACAGACTTGTTGTGCAACAGTGACAGAATGACCAACACACCTCTGACTCAGCTTGAATGGTTCGACAAGTGTGCCATCGCATCTCCAATGAAAATCATTGGTGGAAATCACAATTTTGGGTTTCATTTGTTGTCATATCAAAGTCATTGTAGTTAAATTAAATGAGTCCAAGTCGACTCCTTCTTTTTAACAGTTTGTTAGAGATCTCATGTTGATTATGTGCAACTGGTAGCATTGTTGTAGCATCATAGTTGGATTGGAATTTGATATTATAGAAAAAAAAAATGTATATATTCAGGAAGCCATGAAAACTAAGGGGTTGGCAAGTATGTATAGGGATACTGTTGAATATATTATAATTTTCCTTGTTGTTAATGAAAAAATTGTTGGATCAAAAGTCCTTGAGTTTTGACCACAAAGATACATGTGATTGTGATATTTTATGCATGTGATTCCTCAGTATTTACTTTCATGTTTTATACTTGATATTGTATGTTTTATTCTCTATGTTGATGTGAAATATATGTATGAGAACTCATCTTTATCAAATGCTCTGTTGCATGTAGTTCAAGTTGTACTTCTGCTATAATTTCTTTGAGATTCATCCTTGTTAGATTCCTTGAAGGATTATTGTTTTCTCTGTAACCTGTTGTCTATAACATATCTATTTAGCTTAGAATATCACTTTCTATCTTGCCTCTGTTCAATCCTTTATTAAATTTACTAGGTATCCAACAAGTTTTATTGACTTTCGACTTGAGTGACTCCATAGCCCAATGTACTTTCTATTCATATTTCCACCAACCCTATAAATTCATTTATCTTAGAGATCTATCATTTGATTTAAACCAAATTAATTGTTTCGTTGATTGATTTGAAGAGAGAGAGCCCTCTCTGGTTGGAAGGGCTAGCTTCCAGACCTAAGTTGGTTTGAGGTTACTCTTGTACCTTTTTCCTCCTCAACCAAGGAAATTACATAGAGATAACATTTTGGCACCGTAGCCGAGGATCGAAGGTAAAAATTTCCCTGGGAAAACAACAAAAATTTCTAAAACTGGTTCATGAGAGTGACAGTGAACTGGATACATCTTTGGCTGAATTTTCACTATGGCGAATCCAAATTTGAAGATGAGTTGCTGAAGATAAAGTTTGTTACAAAATCCTGGCTACCCAAAGAAAATAGACAAGGCATCATCCATATATAGATCCTCCACAAGCCATTGACAACCCAAAAGGAATTCTGTGAAAAATTAACAAAAAATAAACTCAATCGTGTATTTTTCTGGATAGTGTTTCGTCATTTCCTAAAGGTGGATTAAAAATTGTTGATGACCTTGAATTTGATATTAAATTTGAGCAATCCTTGTTTAGATCTAAGTCAGAATCTGATTTGACTGAAATTCTATTTGATGATAAGAAATTTCAAACCTTTATTCATGTTGTTCCTATCCAAGTTGTAGTAATTCCCATTCAGATCATACAATTAGGTCAAACTCCTCCTATATTTATGGCAGCAAGATTTTCCCCATTATTCCTCCCTGTTGCACTTCATGATCTACCACAGAATTATGCACAAAGAATCAAACAGTTTGATGCAGATGGGGTTGTGACAACCCAACAACATCTAGATAGGTTCATTGATTTCATAGATCTTGAAGAAGTAGATGATGAAGAAGTTAAGATGAGGTTATTTGCACAAATTTTTTCAGGAGCAGTTAGGAAATGGTGTAAATCTCTCCCAACGAATAACATTCCTAACTTTGGAAATTTTGAAACTCTTTTTCTTGGGAGATGGGGGAGTAAGAAAAACCCTTTGCAGTTATTGACACAATACAACCATTTAAAGAGACTCCATGCTGAGATAGTAGAGGATTTTTCCAGTGGATTTATGAAGGTCTATAACTCCATTCATGATCAAATAAAGCCTCCACCAGGAGCTTCTCAAATCCATTACGTTGATGCATTCGAGAGTGAATTTGCCTTGTTACTAAGAGAAAGAAGGTCCACTTCTATGACTGATATGATGAATGATGCAATCGAAGTGGAAGTGAATTTATCTTCATCAGGGAAGATCAAGCTCCAAATAGATGCTGATAGAAAGAAAGCTAAAGAATAAACACTACCTTCTACTTCTCAAGGTTCAGATGAAAAAATTGACTTAATGGTAAAGACTATGGAGAAATTGGTAGAAAAATTGTCATTGGATGATAGGCCCCATGACCTTCAAGCCAGGAATAAAATTTTTAGAAGACCTCAAGTTCCTCAGAGAAGACAGAGAGAACTAAGGATTCCATTTGATCAACCAGTTAGAGCTCCTTTCCAAAATAATTATGTTGCAGATTTGTTTGAGGAACCTCCTGAAGATATTCAGTGTTTTGTCCTAGAAGGGTCACAAGTTTACTTAACTAAATAAGAACATGATATGTTTATGTAAGATGAGGAATTAAAGGAGAAATAATATTAAATGAAAGGATATCATAATGCCATCATGGAATTACAAAAACAATATAACCTCAGTAATAAGAAAATTGCAGCAAGTACTCCAATGGATCCTAGAGATGACATGCCCTCTTCCAGTCATCAAGAAAGGGTTTTTCCAGAGAAGGATACATCAAATAAAGGAAAGCAGAAAGAAGATCCTCCAAAACATAAAGAAGATCCTTCTAAACATGTTCCAGAGGTAATAAGAGAAGAAATTCTAAAAGAAGTAGAAAAAGATCAACCATCCTTTAATTTTGAAAATGAAATGGAAAAAAATATGATTTATGTACCTTTTAATGAGCTGATCAGAAATATGGAATAAAAAAGTCAGATTGTTAAGATGCTTAAAATGGAACAGACCTCAGAAACCCTTAATGTACAATATGACCATCCTGCGATTTTATTTGGTCCCTGGGTTGAGGAAATTGGCAATGATGATGATCTGCCTCCTTTCTATGTTATCTTAAATATCCATAATGTAACTCTTCATAATGCAATGTTAGATTCAGGAACATCTCACAAACTGATTTCAAAGTTGATCATGGAAGAGTTGGGTTTGGATATCACCAGACCATACAAGGATCTATTTTCTTTTTATTCAAGAAAGGTGAAATGTGAGGGTTTAATCAAAGATATTGTTGTTACTTTAGCTAAGATCTCACCGAACACTATGATAATTGATGTAGTTGTTGCAAAAATTCCTCCTAAATTTGGAATGTTACTATCAAGATCATGAGTTGCTAAACTCAAGGGTACCTTGCAAATGGACATGTTCTATGCCATAGTGCCAGTCTTCGTTCAGGACAAAAGGTTATACAGGGAGATTCATTTGAAATACATGGTGAGAAGGAAATATAAACCCAATAATCATCCTATTTACTCAATTGAGACTGACATTGGATCTTCTATATTCTATAATGATTTATGTTTTGAAGAAGATGATCATATTGTTTCAAAGGATCAACAAAAAGGATCAGTTTTGGAAAAAACAATAAAGAGGATGAAGGTGTGTGGAATATGGATTGATGGAGCAATCAACAAAGAAGGGGTAGGAGCTGGTGTTTGGATCATTGCACCTGATACTACTTCAAAAATGTGTTCTTATAAATTGGCTTTTGATTGCACCAATAATATGGCTGAATATGAAGCTCTCATTTTAGGATTGGGGGTTTTAAAGAATTTAAACACTAAGAACATATATGTGCATGGCGATTATGAGCTTATAATCGACTAGATTAAAGGTACGTATCAAACAAAGAATCCTAGAATGAGAACCTATAGGAATTTGTTCATGGATTTGCTTGAATATTTCTTTGAATACAACATTTCAATGGTACCACGGGAACAAAATCAGATTGCAGATGCTCTTGCCACATCAAAAAACATTTTTTAAATTCCAATTTATCCCAACAAGAAATATGAAATTGAAGTAAAACGCAGGCCATCTATTTCAGATAATGTTAAACATTGGAAAGTATTTGAAGAAGAAAAACATATTATCATATTTCTGCAGTTGAAAGAAGAGTATGAAAATGTCCAAATTGATGAAGAAAAAATTTATGATGAAGATGAAAATGAAAATCTTGTATCAGTCTCATATGGGTATGTAAATCAGATAGAAGGAAGGGAGATTATTCAACTGAAGAACAATACAATTCCAAAGGGTCTTGTGCCTCTTGAAAAATTGTTTGATGAAAATGATGTGGCTAAAACTCCTAGGGTAAGTCCAAATGAAAGTGAGGTTGATGACTTTAATATAGGGACTGATAAAGAACCTAAAATTGTCAAGTTGTTTAAGTCCCTGACCTTTCAAAACGTAAAGAAATATCTCAAATTAATGATACATTTTTCCGATGTGTTTTCTTGGAGTTATGAATACCTAAAGGCTTATGATAAAGACATTGTTCAGCATACAATACCAATTAAATAAGATCATAAACCTTTCAGGAAAAAATTAAGAAGAATAAATCCACTCTTGTTGCCACTCATTGAGAAAGAAATAAGGAAGTTATTTGATGCCAAGATAATTGTTTCTTTGAGATTCTCCAAATGGCTAGCTAACCTTGTACCTGTCAGAAAGAAAATTGGAGAAATAATGCTTTGTATAGATTTTAGAAATTTGAATAGAGTTTCTCTTAAAGACAATTATCCATGAATCACATCCTACAAAAGATTGTGGGCTCCCAGAGAATGTCAATGTTGGATGGATTTTCTAGATACAACCAAATTATGGTGCACCTGGATGACCAAGAAAAGACAACATTTACAATCCCATGGGGCACTTTCATGTATGCTAAGATGCCTTTCGGACTCATGAATGTAGGGGCAACTTTCCAGAGGGATATGGACATAGCATTTGTTGAGGAGAAAGATAAATTCATTGTGGTTTACTTGGATGATATAACTGTGTATTCAGATTCTAACAATGAACATTTGCATCATTTGGAACAGGTGTTTCAAAAATGCAGAAAAATTGGGATCTCTTTCAACCAAAAAAGTCAATTTTTTTGGCGCAAGAAGGTAAACTCCTGGGACACATTATTTCAAGAGATGGGATCAAAATTGACCCTAATAGAGTGGCTACAATATAGAAAATTAGTATTCCAAGGAGAAAAAAAGAGGTACAATCCTTTTTAGGTAGGGTAAAATTATTAAGAAGGATTATCCCTAACCTTGTTGAAATAATAAAGCATATCACAAATATGTTGAGGAAAGGAAATGAAATAAAATGGACAACAGATGAAAAATATTCTTTTGATGAAGTAAAAGAAGTTCTAACCAAAGCTCCTGTGTTGATCAAACCATATTTTTCAAAGGATTTTATTGTTTTTTCTTTTGCCTCAGAGCACACTATAGAAGGAGTATTAATGCAAAAATATTATCAGAACCAGGAGCAACCTATTTCCTTTTTCAATATGTCTTTAAGAGATTCAACTCTCAAGTACAATATTATGGAGAAGCAGGCCTATGCCTTATTTAAGGCTTTGAAAGAATTTAGGATGTATGTTTAACACTCTCATATCCTTGCATATGTTCCAAATAGTGTTGTGAAAGATATCTTGACTCAACCTAATCTCGAGGGAAAGAGAGGTAATTCAATTGCAGCCTTGTTGGAATATGATGTGGAAATTAATCCTACAAAATTAATCAAAGGACAAGGTCTTGCTCAAATGATGACTCAATCAAATTTTGAGTTATTGGGAGTAAATTTTATTGTTTATCTCTCACAGGATATAGAAGAAGAAGCCCCTCCTCATGTAAGCCATAAAAATTTTGATTCATCTTGGTATAGTGACATCATATTTTTTTTACAAAATTTGCAGGCCCCTCTGGAATTGTCAAAAGCTAAAGCCATATTTTTGAAGCAAAAGGAAATAAAGTTGTGCATACTTAATGATCCCTCTATTGGAAAGATCCGAGTGGATTATTATTGAAATGTCTTACAAAATTTGAAGCTCAAAAAACCATGAAAGAGTTCCATGAAGGTGACTTTGGAGGTCATCATTACTGGAAGACAACAGTTAATAAAATTTTGAGATCGGGTTTCTATTGGCCTACCATATTTTTTGATGTATATAAAAAAATTTCCACTTGCCATGAATGTCAAATTTTTGAAGCAAAAAGAAAGCTTCTTCCTTTGCCTCTGAAACCGATTTCTGTAGAAGCACGTTTCCAACAATGGGGTTTGGATTTCATAGGGGAAGTACATCCTTCATCTTTAGCTCAGTACATATGGATTTTAACAACCATGGATTATTTCACAAAATGGATAGAATTTGTACCTACCCGTCAAGCCATTGATTCGGTCATCATACAATTTATGGAAAGCAATATACTCTCAAGGTTTGGTTGTCCAAGAAGGATTATTAAAAATAATGTTGTTTCTTTTAAGTCTAAGAATGTAGTTGAATTATGCACAAATTATGGTATCACGCTCAGTCACACAACAACCTATTACCCACAAGGTAATGGTTTGGCCGAATCATCTAATAAGAGTTTGATCATGATCATAAAAAAGTTATTAGAGGAAAACAAGAAATATTGGCACAAGAAGATGATTTTTTCACTTTGGGCAAACATAGTGAGTACAAAGAATTCTATTGTCACATCCGCATTTCATCTTGTTTATGGTACAGAAGCAATTTTTCCTACTTCTATTGGACTGTCAGTCATGAAGTTGTTACAAGAAGTAGATGTTGAACCAAACCATGTTCAAAGAATAATAAGTCAGTTAGTTCATGCTCATCAAATGAGAGAAGAGGTTTTTAAGAATGTTCAACTATATCAAGACAAAATGAAGAAACTTTTTGACAGGAGAATTAACGCTGATTATTTTCAGATCAATGATTTGGTTTTAAAATGGGATGCAAGAATTGAAGAAAAGGGTAAACATTCTAAATTTGAAAATATTTGGAAGGGGCCATACAAAGTTGCATCATATCATGGGAATAATTCATTCCTATTATAGGATCTCAATGAAGAATACATCAGTGGAGGACATGTTAATGGCAGGTTTCTCAAGCACTATTTTACTCAAAGAATTTCATTTGTTTTTCACTTCATTGTAAATATCCATTTTCTTTAGTATTTTTCATTTTGGGCACTACTCAAAAAATTTGAAGCCCGAAGAGAAGCACCTAAGGTCTGATGAGTAATTTCAAGGGTGTTTGTACATAAAATATCAAGTCAATTTGAATCAGTCTAGTAGCAAATAAAGAGCCCAATGGATAAGACTACTAGTCTATATATTCTTTGGCACCTCATAGGGAGGATTCCATCCCCATTGAAGCCTATGTTAGTTTCATATAAATATGTTGTCGGGTTTTGAATAAAATTATAGGATAAAGTCACGTCTTGGGTTAAATAAGAATATTGGATGATTTTTTCTTAAATATTGAGTTATAGATTTGTTTGTCATGGGTCGAGTTTTCTTTTTAGCCATGTAACTTATGGTTTGTGTGCCAATATGTGGGTTTTAATGTAACTAAAGGGTCGTCATCTTCTTTCAATACATTCAAAATCAGTCTTGTGAAAGTTCTAACAATTTCATGAAATCAAATATATCAAGGACATGTGGCATCATCAAGAAAATCATTGTGTAGCGCAAGTTGTTGTACAATGTCCTAATGTTGCGTATGGAGGTACAACAATGTATGATGGTATAAATCATGATTTAATATAAGTTATGTTTCAATATCCTCCCTCCAGGTAAAGAAAACATCAAGAAATTGTTTCTCTTCATCCACAATTTCAAAACCTCCCAGCCAAGCTTGTTGTGCAAAGATTCTTGTTTTTGTTTGTTGTTGCGGAAAGGGCGCAGAGGACATTGTTTTCGTTGTCGCGTAGAAGACACTTATCTCATTTTTGCGCAAAAGTCCTTGTTATGTTTTTTTTTGCACATTGCGCGGAGGTTACTATTTTCATTTACTGCGCAAAGGTTACTATTCTCATTTGTTGCGCAGAGGTTGTTGCTCTGATTTGTTGCGCACAAGATATGGAGTATCATAATTTGAGTCTACATAGGGTTGACACATACCTGCATCATGACAACTCCGGAACGTAGAAGTAAGAATGTAAAGGGTGGTGATTTCGTGAGGTTTGAGCCACGGGGTTTGAATTTGGTAAACGTAGACCCAACAATTAGAGCATCCTTTGAACAAGTGGATTGCATCGGGTTTTGTGAAAAACTTCAAGGATACAACATACATGTTGCGAGGGAGTTTGCAGATAGTTTTGATGGTGTTAAAGATAAGGTGGGAAACCCCTAGTTGCAATTTTCTAAAGATAGTATTGTTGTTGCAATAGAAATCCTTGTTCATGGAGAACAATGGTTCAAAGGCATGCAGTTAGACCTGTCTTACCATCATGATGTTCTAAATCCTGAATTTAGAAATACTAAATTCAGAGCTACCATGCCTAAAAAAAAATTATTGGAAAGTCATCGTAATTTGTTTAGGGTTATCTAGAGGTTTTTTACATGTGAAGGGACATTTAATAGGGTTTACCAATACCATATCAGGATCTTAATTCACTTCACTGGTAAGAATCCTTTGAATCTACCATATTACCTTTTCATAAGTCTAGAAAGGATGGTTGACAGAGTACAACTAAGGAAGGAGAAATGAGATGCTATCCTTTTCCATTTTTCTTCGATCAACCTGTTAGTATTGGAAGAACTCGGAAAGAGAAATCAAGACTGGGAGTCTTTTCTAAATTCATCAAGCATAGCATTAGATTTCCTAGTCAACCCACAAAGTTTGAGAAATGCACTCTCATCAATAGAAAGAACTGCAACATCAATTCATGAGATTTTTGTTAAGAAAAGGGGAAAAGAGAATGAAGAGCCTATAGCAAGTCAGTAGGATAAAAAGAAAGTGAAGAAACTCCAATTCTCTCTAGAAGTGATCGAAGCTCCTAGAAAACCACTCACCAAGTCTGCAAGAAAGAGAATATGTGTTGTACATACATCACATGAAATTAGTGAGACTCCAGAAACCTTCATACAACCAACCCTCTCAGATGACAGAGACACTTCAAGTATTGAGTTGCAAGAACATTCGAAGAAGGCTCAATTTGTCATAACACAGTTGCAGCATGAAAATAGAGAATTGAAGAAGAAGTCTCTAGAAGAAGCTTTCAAGAAAGATACCTCTGTGATAGGAGAAAGGTCGGCACTATCAACTCCAACTGGTTCCAAAACAAGGAGTAAAGGGAAAGAAGTAGAGAAGACTCCAGAGGTAGAGGAGATTCCTAAGCCTAGTGTGCCTTTAACAAGGTCCTCAATTATGAACTTGCAACATCAAGAGGAAATCCTAGCACATAATCATCTAGCAGAAAAGAAAGATGATGAATCAAAAAACACTTTCAAGAGGCTAAATAAACAACTCAGAGAAGCAAAAAATGTGATATTTCAACTCAGGGAGGAAGATAGGGAATCCAAAATGAATTTTGCAGAACACCTAAGAGACTGTGGACCTACAATAGACAAAGTTGCATCAATGGTGAGAAGGACCCTGCCATTACACAGTGAATTAAAGAGTTTTTATCAACAGAACCTCATTTTGAGGAAGGAGAAAAAGACCCTCAAACAAAATTTGCAGCAGGTAGAGATTGGAAAGAAGGGAAATCTTGACTTGCTAGTTGAAGCAGCAGAGAACTAAACCACTGAGACTTTTTGATGCATTGTTGTCATTTTTCCATTTTGACTCCCTTTTTGCAAAATGTCACATACATAAGAACATTATTTTATCAAAGAGGCACTATTACTCATGTGTTTGATAAGACCACTTCTTGTCGCACAACTCTACTGCATTTTTACTGTAGGTGGTGCTTGCACAATGGACTTGCTGCACAACAATGACAGAATGACTACAACACCTCCAACTCGGCTTGAATTGTTTGACAAATGTGCCATCTCACCTCCAACGAACATCAGTAGTGGAAATCACAATTTTGGGTTTCATTTATTGTCATATCAAAGTCGTTGTAGTTAAATTAAGTGAGTCGAAGTTGACTTCTTCTTTTTAGCAGTTCGTTAAAGATCTCATGTTGATTATGTGCAACTGTTAGCACTATTGTAGGATCATAGTTGGATCTAAATTTGATACTTTAGACATATGTTTTTGTATATATTCAGGTAGCCATGAAAACTAAGGGGTTGGCAAGTGTGCATAGGGATACTATTGAATATATTATAATTTTCCTTGTTGTTAATGAAAAAATTGTTGGATCATAAGTCCTTGAGTTTTGACCACAGAGATACATGTGATTGTGATATTTTATGCATGTGATTCATTAGTCTTTACTTTCATGTTTTATACTTGATATTGTATGGTTTTTTCTTTATGTTGATGTGAAATATATGTATCAAAACTCTTTTTTATCAGATGCTCTATTGCATGTAGTTCAAGTTGTACTTCTGCTATAATTTCTTTGAGATTCATCCTTGTTAGATGCCTTGAAGGATTATTGTTTAATCTGTAACCTAGTGTCTATAACATATCTATTTGGCTTAGAATATTACTTTCTATTTTGCCTATGTTCAGTCCTTTATTAAATTTACTAGGTATCCATAAAGTTTTATTGACTTTCGACTTTAGTGACTCCATAACCAAATTCTCTTTCCGTTCATATTGCCACCAACCCTGTAAATTCATTTATCTTAGAGATCTAGCCTTTGAGTTAAACCAAATTAATCCTTCCGGTGATTGATTTGAAGAGAGAGAGCTCTCTCTGGTTGGAAGGGATAGCTTCCAACCACAAGTTGTCTTGAGGTTACTCATGTACCTTTTTCCTCCTCATTCAAGGAAATTACAAAGAGATAACAGGGAGCAGACCCCCTGAAAAAAAAAAAATTTGGGGTGTTTTTTTGTGTCCATTTTTAGTAGTTTTTCGACACACTATTTCGCTTTTGGCGGTATTGTGGCGTAGGTATTTCAAACCATGGTTTTCTAATTCATAGGAGGTCACAGGGGGTCATAGGAGGTCACTTCACATGGATGTCGTGTTAGTAATAATGTGCGCACACTCTAGAAACACATGCACGGTTCTACTCAGGAACACACAGACATTTATGAGAGCATGCATGCTCAGCATAGGAGCACATGCACATTCCTAAAAAATCCCAGAGGGCAAGTATGTGTGGCAATTCAGTGAGCATTAAGGCTATAGATTAGGAATGTGTGCACATTTCTAAGAACGCATGCACGTTCCTTTGCACCCTATTGCCACTTTTTGTCCATCAACTTCGTGCACACACACACACACACACTTAAGGTGGACATTGAAATGCATTTTTTGTTATTAATATTTTTTTAAATGTCATATGTTAAGGTTCCATGTTGACCACATAAGGAATTACACATCTGCCTCATACTGAGTTGTAAAAAGCGCCTTTCGACGAAATTATTTATATTTATATTACAATAATGTAAATTTGATTATCATGCAACTTGAGTAGGCCTAATGGTTAAGAACATGTGTTTCCTCCTTGGAGGTCACAAATTCAAATCGAGAGAGGGGTAGGGTATGTA
>ML780472.1:286167-301267 GCA_009831015.1 Picea engelmannii
ATACAGTGAATACTACTAACGCCTGTCAACTAGACTAAGTGACAACCACTAGGTCCCAGACATATATGTAGTCAATGCTAATCACGCTGATTTCTTTGCTGTCGTGCTAACTATTAAATGGCCTGGATCTCTTCTACCACCAGAGGAATTTGTACCTGTGGATTTATTGAGCTAGAGGGTATAAGACTTTTAAAATAATAATCTAAATTTATTCATAAATTTTAACAGGATTCGATGGGAAGTTTGAGGAGTTAAATTTTCTCCACGAGTATATTTTTTTGATTTAGTTAGTTAATTTTTATTTTGCAGAGTTAAATTTTATCCACGAGTATATTTTTTTTTTGTTTTCGTTAGTTAATTTTTATTTTTTTTTATAATTTTTTGTTCATTAATTTTTATTTTTTTTATAAATTTTTGTTAGGTAAAATATTTTATTTTAAAATTTATCAAAATTTTAAGGATATTTATCTTAAATTTGGTTAGAAATTGTTAGATTTGTAAATTACTGTTTTATAGATTTTTCAGGATACTGAATCATTTCTACACTCACAAATGAATTTTAAATAATAAAAAATAATAATTCAAGTGAAAAAAAAAAAAAAAAAATATTGTAAAACAATTAGACAATACATTTATTTTTATTATAAATTTATAAAATAAAAATATTTTATTTAAAAATTATCAAAATATTATAAAAAATATATAAAATAAATAAAAATTTAAATAATTTAAAAATATATTTCCTAAAACATTTTGTAAATTAACATTTTAAAAATTAATAAGATGAACCAAAATTCTTACAAATTATGGATCCTTAAAATTTTCTTATTAGAAGTATAATGGACAATGCCCATCAAATTCCCACACTAGTATATTCCATTAATTTTCAATATCTGAATGCTAATGACTAAACCCATAACCAATGTTTCAGGTCTGAAAAGATGATTATTTTTTTATGTTATATGACAATAGATATACAGATCTATTTTTCTGTTAATATTTTTTTTTTATGGAATCTAGCTCATCTATGATCTTTCTACATGTATCAAAGCACACACTTTCTGCTCTGCTTGCTTGTGTTATAGCTTATTTAGTTCCCGTTTCTCAACCCGGTAGTGTTTGCTTGTGTTATAGCATATTCAGTTCCCATTTCAAGTAATATTATATTTTTTTTACATTTTCTAGCAATTATTATCAGCCAGTTAATTGTTGGTAAAATTGCAATTTTTCATTATTGGAATTCTAGTTGTGAAGAATTGAGTTTCCTAAAAAAAACTTCTAATTCATCAGAATTAATTTTAATTATGCAATCTCAACAAGTGATATGTATAGTTCCACTAAAATTAATTCTAACTATCTAATCTCAACAACTGATAGAGCCTGAGTGGGTCTAATGGTTAAGAACATATGTTTCCTCAGTAAACTTTACCAATCAAATAGCTCGAGTCTCATACACCAACTTGATGTCTAGCTTAGCAGTGACCTTAAAAATAAATTATTATTACTTTATTTATTTTTAATTTCTAGTCAATTTCTTAAAAAAATAATTTAAAAATTCTACTATTATATTTATTTAAAATACTTCTTTAGCAAAGACCTAATTTTGGCCATGAAGATCAATTTTTTTTATTTGCTTTTATTGAACTGTGCAAACTCAGATCCACAGCTCCATCTGCATAATTGTCAGGCTTCTGGCCACGGATATGCTTCCGGTGGAGGAAGATTCAAATCTCATAAGTGACCTTCTGGATGAGGATATGTTCCTCGTTCCAATTAAACGAGCGAGGAATTCCCTTTACTAATGAGAAGTTAAGAGCATTTTAGTGCCCAATATCGAGAAGTTTTTCCTGAGTAGATCATGGATTTATATATTCTGAATCATCCATTAATCAGTCTCGCGGCTCTTCTGTTGCCGCTACTTTGTTTGGTATTTAAATAGAGCTTTGCTGGCTTTGAGCTTCTCTGTCAGGTCTAAGTAAGGATCTTTTATGTTCTTGATTTTGATGGTAACCAGTTTGTTGTTTAATATTCCATGTTGTTGTAGGTGGTATATGCATCTAAGTATATATCTTATGCTGCATTTAAGGTGGTTATTGCTGAATGAGGAGGATCGCTAAGGATAAAAGTGGACATCGACTTAATTGTTGGTGTTTATAGCTACTCAATGTTTAATTTCCTTGTGCTCCTGAGTCCAGACTACTTTATTTAGCTACACTGAGATTGTTCATAAGCTCAATATTCTTGATTCAGGAGCAATCTTCTCTACCGAGTTACTTTTTCAGCAGGTTTTCTAGGGGCCCGGTTTTAAATTTTCGGCCAATCCAAAACCTTGATCAATTTTCTCAGCATCTGAATTGATTTAAAATGGGACAAAACCCCTAAGATAGAGTTTTGAAATGCATGAAACTTTAATCCATGTGAAACTCAAACTACCCCTAAAAATCTGGCCAAATTCAAGCCCGTTTTTTACCTTAAAAAATAAATTCTAAAAAAAAGAATACACTCCTTCTTGATTCTGCTTATCTTGATGTCAAAACTTTCATCTTCATAAGAGGTTCCTGGGCAGAGCATCCTAGCATTAAGCTGACGGTCAGAAGGTTCCTGCCCGGCACGGAATTCGACCACACCGTCGTCAATTTCTCTCCGCTGCCGACCCATGTGGACAAGAAGATATATAACAAGGTGTCGAATCCCGGGAAATCGCCTGGGCAGTTTGGTGTGGCGGGCGAGTCGATCGTGTATGAAGAGCGGGAGACCAATAAGTGTTAGAATTAATGATTAATTTAGAGATTAATTTGGAGTTGGTTTTGGTTTGTTGGAGTTGTTGAGATATTCTCTCAACTTCCATACCTATGTTTGGAATTAGTTGGATCTAACTCCAGCTACATATACCTATTGTATCTTGGGATTTGATATAATAATACAACTAATTATTTGCGTGTAATTTTCGTGTTATGGCTGCTCTCTTAAATTCTGTCATGGTATCAGAGCTTGGTTGGGCTTAATCCCTCACGGGAGTGCCCAAAAAAATGTGAGAGCTGCGTGCTATGTGAATTCTGGAGAGATTGGTTGAGTGCCCTCTCTATCTGCATACTCCTCCTCGCTACATCCAATCTTATTTGCTGCATCCCGGGCGTTGTTGCCTGCCACGTGATATTTGATGTCAATGCAAATTTGTTGTAAACTGGAGTGTTGTGACTACACCGAATCTGTTGTAAACTAGAGCTGGAGCATTGTGACTGCACCGATTTTTATGCTACGACCAAAGTTCAGTGGTGCAGATGTTTGGTTGCTGAGATTCCCCTAAATTGATGTCCCTTGGTGGAGCATTGTCTCATCCTTCAATTGCTCGCCATTGTAATTGTCTACGTTGTTCATCGCAATTGATTTTTTTTGGAGTGCTACTCTTGTTGCAGTCATTCCGATTGTTCGAAGCCCGTGGAAGTCGCCGTAGATGGCATGTTTTTATACTAATATATATATAGTTATGTGTGGTGTGCTTAAAGTTTTATATATTTACGTGTTTATGTAAAAGAAAGTAGGAACTCTTGTATCTTGATATAAGCTGGCAGCCCCGGTTTCAAGAACAACTGTTCTTATTGGAAGTCACCTTGTATAATTGAATGTTGAGGACATTCCGTATCCAAACTGCTCTTCTAGACACTGAAGGATAGCCGAAAGCAAAAATCCGACGGATGGAGGCATGTTCATAGAATGTATCAATAATTGACATCTTTTATCACGGAAGCCCCGATGAGCCGAGTTGTCAAATTGTCCATTGTACAAGTTCATGAATGATGGTCTGAAGCATTTATGCTTTAAATGAGTTGAATGGTAAGCTCGAAGAAGAGGAAGAGAAAGAGCACGGTCCAGAGGCATCAGAGTGGGTGTAGGAGCTGATGAAGACCAGATCAGACAGAGATCTATGTTGTGATTTGAGAATTGTAATCTGTGATTTATTTGTAATGTAATCATTAAGGGAGGGTGTTAGAATTAATGATTAATTTAGAGATTGGTTTGGAGTTGGTTTTGGTTTGTTGGAGTTGGTTTTGGTTTGTTGGAGTTGTTGAGATATTCTCTCAACCTCCATACCTATATTTGGAATTAGTTGGATCTAACTCTAGCTACATATACCTATTGTATCTTGGGATTTGATATAGTAATATAAATAATTATTTGTGTGTAATTTTCGTGTTATGGCTGCTCTCTTAAATTCTGTCAGTAAGACGGTGGAGTTGGTGCTGGAAATCGCGAAGACCAACAAATTTCACATCTTTTTGGTAGGGAAGGGTCGTTTTCCATTCCCCCTACTAACACCGCCTCTGACGGCCAAGGGTTCAATGCAGACGCCCATTTTCTCCCCGCCAATGCATTGGACAGCTCTGCTGGCAATTCAATCCGCAGATGCATCAAATCATCCAGACATCCCACCAGCACCTTTCATGGCACCCAATTGGGGGTCAAGTCGGCTCCTCTCATGGGCTCGCGTTCTCTGCACGCAAACCATTTACGAGCTCTGTCCAGATCAATCTTACCTGCAATGTACTACGAACGCCTCTTGATAGGTATTATCAAAGTAGCGACATTGAATCTATTTGCATGCTGGATACTGGAACTGTGATGTTCGTTACCTGCGGGTTCAATTCCGGTCTTGGTATTGAGAAGATCATTCGGCTCTCTTTTCAAGGGTTGGTTGTATTGTATATTTGATGCATTTTTGAGATTTCAATTTATGTCTTTGCATGGACAATAGCATTTCACTCTTTTTATAATAATTGGTTGCATTTTTGAGATTCCAATTTATATCTTGGCATTGAAAAGAGTATTTTTTTTTCTTTTCAATGGTTGGTTGTATGTCACATTTGATTATTTTTGAGATTTTTGTTTTTTCTTACAAGCTTATAAATTAAGAGAATTGATTCCTCACTTGTATATAGATATCTATTATAGTCTTGTTTGTATGGATTTATATGGAGGATTGTTGTCTATAATGAAATTTATTTTTGTCACCTCTCTTTTTGCATCTTGAGTAGTGGATTTTGGACCACTTGTGCAAATTTCTTAGAGTGTCACTAGGTGTTTACCTTTATGACCAATGTTGTTTTAAAGGTCTTGGAGCTAACCACATTGAAGTGTTTCTTGAATGCTTGTTCAACATAGTCATCATCTTTAACTAGTACCTCCATACTTTTGCCATCATCTATGTCCACCTTATTCAACATTGCGGGGGATGGTGTGCAATGCTTCCTCGCATAATTTTCTATGCTTCATTGTTTTGTTTGACATGCACTCTTTCTTAAGAGTGAGCCTTGTACCAAGCATCGAATCCTATTTTGACTTGGCATGGGCGGGTGCAGCAACTAGATACCCACCCATGCACTCTCGTAATATGGATTGGCTTCCATAAAGACACTCATTTTAAGATGGTTTTCTCGATTGTATATGAGTACATGATTGATCTATTTGAGTTGGGAGTAATTTCAGAGAATTGGTCTCCTTGCTTGAGAAGTTTGAAATTTTTTCTTTGGATTTCTACATGGATCTTTGATGGCTTTGACAGCTTGGGGTTTCCTATCCCTCTTTGGAGTTTTGGCTCTACTTATTGTTTGGACATTTAGCTAGTGTCCACATGCCTCATTATTCATTTGAGTGTTGATGGTGGTTGCTTCTGTTCAAAGCCTTTGTTTTGGTTCCTCACCGACGTGATTTATTTAGAGTTGGAATTCTGAGATCCCTCTTTCCTTTTTAACTCTTCCTTGTGTGACTTGTTTTTCTTTCTTTCTTTCCTAAGTTCTTCTAATGCACTGATTAGCTCTTCTCTAAGATAGAATTCTCCTTCTTCTTCAAAACAATCTTCTAAATCCATGAAAATAACTATTTTTGAATCACTTTCACTATCATTATCCTCCTCGTCTGATGAGGGGCTATCCTCCTTTGAGTATAAACTTTTCTTGAAGAAATTACTTTTGTTTCTTCCCTTGTTTCCCTTTTGATATTTATTTTCCCTTTTAGAATCTTCTTTTTCATGACTATCGTTGTTCTTATGAGAACATTTAGAAGAAAAATGACCAATACCACCACAATTAAAACATTTCAATGGAAGCATACATTTATACTTATCAGTTCCTTCCTTTAATTTACTTATGAAGTTATCCATCTCTTTATCTTCGTCTGAGTCATCACGATAGATGCAACATGGTTTTAACTTTTTCTTGTTATTTTTATTTGTCTTCTTAGATTCCTTGAAAGTTGTTTCCTTCGTGACTAAGTTCTCCTGTTTTGTTCTCATTTTATAGGTTGTAAATTTTCCATGTAGCTCTTCCATACTCAATGTACCAAGATCTACTCTTTATTCTAGGGTTGATATCTTAGGATCAAATCATATAGGAAGAGACCTAAATACCTTTTGAACAACCACAAATTCATCAAATTCTACTCCCAATCCATTAATAATGTTAACTATTTCATCAACTCGTAGAAGGTAGGCTGCAATGTCTTCATCTTCCTTTATCTTCAATTTTTCAAACTTAGCTCTGAAGATTTGAAGCTTCGCTCCATTAACTTTGGAATATCCTTCATAAATATTTTGGAGTTTATCCCAAAGATCCTTTGCACTGTAACAATGCATAACCTTGACAAATAATGAATCAACTAGACTGCTCAGAATGGTACCTTTAGCCTTTGAGTTGTTTTCATTGAGTTTCTTTCTATCTATGACAGTTGGGGGAGTGGTTGATTTTGTATACAAATTTTATCATATTTTCCATATGGTGTGGGAGCATTAGCCTAATTGTATCAATAGGATTGTATCAATACTGGTAAGTAATCTAAATATGTGGAATTTCCACACTGGTTACTTCTACCTGCATCTCCATCTAGAGTTTGTAAAAATATCCTCATGTACACATCCTCATGCTCTACATTTAGGTTATATGTAAAGTTTTGAAATGCATCCAAATGTTCTTCGACTATTCCTTTCTTTTCTTCATTATATTTGGGCATTAACTTGATATAATTGTCAAATCCCTGTGCCTGTAAAAAGGTTTTCATTATTTTATTCCAGGAGGTATAGTTCTGACCATCAAACACTGCTGCTCCAATCCTAGTATATTCCATGATCTCCTTCCAATGGTTAGACTGCTTCCTGAAGGACTTTCTCTGATATTGATTATTGGAATACTGAGAGGGGGAGGGTGAATTATCATGAGCACAATTAGTACTTTTAATCACAATATGAAACCTCCAATAAATATCACAAGTATTCAATATATCATCAAAATCACAATTCAATGCATAAACATCACATGAACACAATACACTAGAATTTTATGTGGAAACCCAATGCGGGAGAAAACCACAGAATGTTTTTCTTATTTATCAAAGAGTACATTAATTGGAAGCACCAACTTCCTATTTCTCTAGCTACAAATGGAAGGAGGCTCCATCCTGAAGGAAGCTCCAACTCCTTGTTTTACAGGCTCTAACCAGAAGGAGGCTACAACCACCTTTACTTGCCTTGTCCAACCTCTTTGAAATACAAATGTAGACCTATATGTCACTACCTCTATTGTTGTAATTGATAACCCATTGTTGCTTCTATTTCCGATACTTTTGTTGCTGCTATTGATTTCGATATCTCATCGAGACTGCAACCACACATACCTCATACCAAGATCCATAAGAAATTTCTCCAAATCAAATGCTTATGAATCACTAAGACATATATGTTCCCAATTTCTTCAGAATACACATCCTAAAACACATAGGAAGACATGCCTTCAATCCATAGCTAACCTGGGTTTTATATATTTGATCTTCAACAATGTTTCTTCAGAGGTCTGCGACCCATACACTGCCTACTCTTGGATGTCCATTCTTTTCCCCACTGCAACTCAAAGATGTTATGTCTTTTCATCTTGAAACCCATGGATTTATGTAAAGAACCTGGATTTTTAACTCTTTCTCCATACGCTCAACTCCTGCAAACTTCTTTCTTCATTGTACTTCGTTGACCTTGACTCACTGCCTCAAATATTCCAATCTCTATTCATAGAAGCGATCTTCCAATTGACCCTTATCTGTGTTTTAATGAGGATTTCATGATGACATGCAACTCACATAGGATCTCACGATGAAATGCAACTGAAATACAACTTTTTAACTTTTGTTTACAGTTACTTTAACATGTAACTGACATGTAGCTTGTTAACTTTTGTTTACGACTACTTTACCTTGGCATGCAACTTGTTAAATTCTATTTACAGTTACTTTAACATGGAACTAACATGAAACTAGTTAACCTATGTTTATAGCTACTTTAACTTGACATGTAGCTTGTTACCTTCATGTTCAAGGCTTGACATGACAACCAATCTTTCAACAGTTAATGACAACCAATATTTCAACAACTAATCTTTCAACAATTAATCTTTCAACACTTATTGATGAAGCATATGAACATGTTTTTTAACCTAGGTGGTATTATGTTGAGAAGAATGATTTATTTTCATGTGACAACTTCATGTTATAGATTTTTGGATGTATTCAATAATAAATGGTCATCGTTTCTATAAACTCTATTAACAAGCATAACTTCATCAATGTTTACTCAACTAAAATATTGCAAGTACCTATAAATAATATTCAAATCACACAGTTTGAGGGTGAAAGTGTTCAAGTTTATAAATATTTAAAGATTACCATGGATAAATATGTGTTGCATTCATATTTTGATGCTATAGATATGGATGGTGTCGGTATGTTTTGGGGTATACTTGAATGGACTTAATTGGTAAAGTTAATATGAATGTGAAAAATAATTTTTTAAAGCTATGGTACCAAAAATAGAAAATTACATTATAGGCTATTTCTCTTACTAATAAAGAAGGGCCAAAGGAAATATATGAATAATTTCTTATAGGAAAACAAATTGTAGTACCTAATGACACATCAGATGAAGAGTCAACAGTTCAATTGGAAGAAGAGCCTATAAAATCACTTGAATAAAAGTACTAGGAAGGGCATAAAATTTAATAAGAAGATAAGGAACCGTATATTGAAGAGTCAAATAAAGAATAAATGATCAACAAGGTTGTTTTATATCACCACCCAAACCACACAGAGAAACAAGAGTCATAAAGACAAGGGAATAAGAATTAACAAACTTACTATGAATCAACATGGAACCATAGAAACAACCAATATAGAGACACATGGAGGATGAAAAGAAAATCATGGAGATATAAAAGTAGAGCAATGAAGACATGGATCTTGAGAAGAAACCATAATCAATATCGATAAAAGGCCATAGTTGGACCCCATGTCCACATTTAAATAGGATGGATGGATGCTCGTGCATGGTATTGGTTGAAAAAATTGTTCATTGGGTCATATTATATGGCTTATTCCCATGTTTCAAGAAAGAAATATGCCAAGGTGGATGGAATGGAATGAACCTATGGAGGATAATATGGGGTTCCTAGAAAGGTATCCAAGGGGATAATGAATGTAATCTGGTCATAATAATGGAATATGACCACTATGTAATTAAAAATAAATGATATAATAATAAGGGATAGTTGGCATAGTCCCCTAGGAATACTCATGAGAAAGTATAAATACACGAGTATCATTGTATTTGATACATGTTGGATTGTATTGTAGGAAGCATGGATTGTGGAATGATTCCTTCAATAAGAATTAATCGATGGTGTTACCCCACCTTAAGTTTTCTTCTCTTTATATTATTATGTTGTTTATGGTGAATATTTTGGTATCTTCGATGTTCAAGTATTTATTTCTAAAGTTAAAGGTTATTTAATCTTTTACTAGAGCTATGATGCACATGTTGAAGAGTAGATTTCATTGTTGATGATCTTGGAATATTTTGTAGCCTTGGACAACAATTGTATGGTATGCTTGTTATCTAATTTTGGTAAGGAAAAGAAGGAAATTGAATCCTTAATTCAATTTTGAAATAGATCTAAATCTAAAATTTTCAATTTTTTATTAGTGACTATTAAGGTTTTTAATAAAAAAATAAATTTATATTTTTCTATCAAGCAATCTCTCATCATCAATGATTTTTTAGCTACTAGACATGCTTCATATATTTGAATGGCTCTTTTCATTTCCACCATTTTTCCAACAAGAATGTTCTGGTCTTGTATAACCTTAATTATTACAAAGGGGTCAACACAAGTAACAATTCTTCACCCAAATTTAGCATAAAGTATATGTTGGGCTCCTCCCTCCCTCTTTCTCTCAATGGGCATTTCTTTATATGCTTTATTGTTTAGCAACTTCTATTGCAAGAAATGTGTTCTAGTTAAATATAATGTCATCTTCTTCTTTGTTCGAGCATAAAAAAATTTTGAAAATCGATGACTCCTTTAAACTTGTCTCATTATTAATTCTTTCATATGAAGAATAAAATATTTTTCGGATCCTTATCCATCGTTGTTGAGGAATAAATAAGATTGGGAGAACATAGGCTTCGATTTAAAATAAGTTGCCACAAAAGGTAAAAAAAAAAATGGAGAGCCATATTTTCCACAATCTTAGATGAAACAAAATATAGAAACTCATTCAATACTTTTTTCTGTTTCCCATAAATTTTGTTTCTTTGTCCCATAAATAAGAGTTGAGGAAAGATATAGAATCCATAAAAAAAAACACGATAAAAGTGTTTGTTTGTCCACACGATTCAATTATATTACACCATTCCAATGGTTTTGTGGGAAGTTATACTACAAGTATAATTACATTAGTATTTGTGCAACACTATATTCAAATATAAAAAGATAATTTGACCAAATCTTATGATGTGATTGGAAGAGACTAAACTTAATGTGTGCATTCATCATGTGATCGAACCAATCCAAATTCTTCAAGGCACTGTCGATTGAGGGTTCTGACTAGGCAGTGACTTTGGTAAAAGAGCAAGCATCTAGTTACATTCGATGAACCCACCTTACATCTGAGTTTATGCTTTGTTATATCATTGTCACATAAGTCTCGAATCATTTCGGTTTTCATGGACATTTTATAAGCCTGAAACTTATATTTTTTTTTAATCTACTACCTTAAGGATGACATCCCTACATGTGAGGTAGGCATGGATATTTCTAGCCTAGATTTTTAGACAATATCACCAGAAAATAACGTGCAACAAGATCATGTGCAGTTTGCTCAGAAAGATCACCACCCATCGCCCACAAATCACTTGGAATCCCACATCAAGTTTTATTCAAGGTTTGAATGGTTTATTAAAAAAAAAAAAAGAAGGAGATCATTTTTTTTGCGTTGCATGTGGCATGTAAAAGTGATTTCATAAAGCATATTCCATGCTCCAAAGTTTTTTAAAGCATGGTTTAATAAAACAAAAAAAAAGGGAATTCAAATACTTTAGTAAAAAATTGTATTTTGAAATCTTTTTAATGCCTTTAATAAATAGGTTGGAATCAAAAAGTTTGATTTAAATTGAAGAATGAAGTAGTGCTTATTTGAAGGGGCAAATATTGTAAGTTTTTATTTCTTGAGTGTCCACGAAGAAATAAAGGGGATTCAAATATCAAATTTTTATTTTTTTATTTTTTTTTGAAACGTGATGTGTAACAAGAATTCTATATGTGTTGATTAGAGCTAGTGCAAAGTTCAATAAACATATTCTTCATAATACTACAAGAGGGTCAAGGTCAACTCCTATAGTTATTTTTTGAGTGGAGAGTGATATGTGTTTATGGTGTCTCTCATGTGGTGCATTTGATGATTTGATAATTAATGTAATTGGTGCAAATATTTGCATAAAAGTTTTTCAAGGTAAACACTCATCATAAAAATGTCAAATCTTACAATATATTTTTGGAATTAGATAAATTGGAGGGCTCCAAAAATTATAAAACTTGGAGTCGACATATGAAAATCACACTCATATATAATGAACTATGGAAATATATATGTAGTGGAGATAAGAAAACAACTAAACTTAGTGATGCTTCTCTATTGTCCAAGTGGGAATTGAAAGATGAAAAAACTTTGGCACTCTTAGAATCCTCTATGAATGAAGAAATGCAAATTCATACTAAGAATGCTCTTGATGCATGTTCTTCTCACAATATTTTAAAATATATGTTTGACACACCACCTAAAATAAGAAAGGTTGATCTTCAAACAAAATTGTTTCAACAAAAATTAACTGATGGTGATGATGTGATGAAATACATTTCCATATTTAAGAGCATCAAGGAATAAATAAGAAAATGTTTCCTATAGTTGATGATTGTTAGATGCTAATCATGTTCATTGTAGGGTTTCCACCCTCCTAAAAGAATTTTCTATAAACTCTCTAGATGAATGGTAAGTTGGATAAAACTTCATTTGATTAGTTAAGTGAATTACTGTCTCAACATGATAAAACATTTGGGAAGAGGAAACAATCTAGTGAAGATGTTTTTTTATGAAAGATCAAGCTAAAGTAAGACATCAATTGAAAGTTTAGGAAGAAGAGGTACTCCCATTGATACTATAAATTAAGTGGCAATAAAAGTCAATCTTCTTATGGAGGACATGGTCAAGGTCATAGCCAAGGAAGAGGGAACAATAATTTCAATCAATAGGGTTCAAAAAGATTTAGACGAAGTCAATCAAAAAGACCTACAAATCATAGCTATCAATTTGGAAGAGGTATATACTTGAGTCAAATCACATGTATATGATGTAATAGAGTTGGAAATTATGCACTGGATTGTAGAAATCCTAATGATAAGTTCCCTAAGCCTCAAGAAACTTTCAACTTTAGTACAATATGCAAAAAGATCTAGTTTAGAGTTTTAGTCGTATCATGATAATTTTGTCATATTTTATCATATTATGCAAAAATAGTTATTATGTCATATCGAAAAATGGAAGTGGTGAATAATTAGAAAAATATTATCATGATGGTTATTAAACACATAAAATTTAGAAGCACAATCTTCATCTCAAAATGAGAATAGAATTCTTATGTGTGTCACTCAACTTTTAAAGTATTTTAGATCAGATGAACAAAACAAAATAGATACAAGAAGCTCCATCAAAATAAAATATAGTTTTCCCCAAATGGTCAATGTGTTAATTTTTCAAAATCCCAACCTAGTTTCAGTATCGCTGATTTTTCAGTCAAATTTAAATGCCAAACTCAGTTTCAGCACTGTTTCAGCATATGTTACAACCCTGTGTTTCAGCATATACTCACAGCGGTGTTTCAGCATATGACTCAGCACTGTGTTTCAGCATCTGTTACAGCACTGTGTTTCAGCATCTGTTACAGCACTGTGTTTCAGCATCTGCTACAACACTGTGTTTCAGCATCTGCTACAGCACTATGTTTCAGCATCTGCTACATCACTGTGTTTCATCATCTGTTACAGCACTGTGTTTCAGCATCTACTCACAACGGTGTTTCATCATATGACTCAGCACTGTGTTTCAGCATATACTCACAGCGGTGTTTCAGCATATGACTCAGCACTATGTTTCAGCATATACTCACAGCGGTGTTTCAGCATATGACTCAACACTGTGTTTCAGCATATAAAAAACTTAACAGAAAATAAATTTCAGAACTGAAACATGAGGATTATGAACATCATTTTCAACGCAGAAATAATATATCAGCAATATGCAAAACTTAGAAAATATAGACACAAATATTTTTGGTCTAACTTCGACCCTGGAAAAAACCCACAAGGGGAAAACCAGTGAGAGAGGGATTTGTATTATTTATGAGTTTCTGAGAAATTCTTTTACAGCATATTCATCTTCAGATATTTACACAAACTTATCTGGACATTCCTGTAGCTTTGCTCCTCAATTTCTGAACCAAAAATTCATACAACTGTACGGCAATTAATGTTGTATGGATTGTCACAAAATTCGTGCCAAAACTCTGCTAAGATTCAATTTCTGTGCCACTCAATGCTATTCGGAAACCTTGGAATGCATGCCAATGCTCCCAGAAATTGCTGCTACTATCTCTTTTCTTCAGCTCGACCTCTCTCTTGCTCTCTCTTGTTCTCTCAACAAGAATTCTTCAGCTCGCTTGCTCTTGGCATCTCACCAAGAGTCTCTTGCTCTCTCAACAAGACTGCTGCTGCATCAACTTCTTACCCAAGAATGGGTGCGCCCACTTGCCTTAATCAACCTCATGAGGGAAGGTGAGGAGTTTTCTAATCTAACAGTTGAGATTAGATTAGATGGGTGGCTGAGATTTGGTGTCTCTTCACTCACCCTCACTTTAATCATAAAGTTATCTTTTAATTTGCATCTAACAAATTAATTTGACTAAGACCCATATTCGGCAATTTCTCCCCCTTAGGCGCCTAGGGAAGAGAAACACTTGCCTTGGTACATTATTTTAATTAAAAATTTAACACTCCCTCATACCGAGGAAAGTGTTACTCAGCACTCCAAGCTTGTCCCTGAAAAATACAAACTTGCCCATGTTCAATGCCTTGGTGAGTATGTCTACAACCTTCTCCTCAGTAGATATGTATTGTAGCTCCACAGCTCCTCTCTGAACATAATCACGGATGAAGTGATATCGAATCTCGATATGCTTAGATCGGTCATGAAAAACTGGATTCTCCGAGAGTTTAATGCAACTCTGATTATCATAGTAAATCACGATAGGCCTCATCTGCACACCGAACAATCCAATCAGCATCTTGCGAAGCTAAAGGGCCTCACAACTAGCCTGACTAGCTACCATATACTCAGCCTCTACCGAACTCAAAGCCACTAACTTCTTCTTCTGACTGAACCAAGACACAACTGCTGATCCCAATCCAAAGCAACACCCTGAAGTGTTTTTCCTGTCACTGACACATCCTGCCCAATCTGAGTCTGTATAGCCAACTAGATGAACTCCATCTCCTCTATGATAGTCTAGACCATAATCTACCGTACCACAAAGATACCTGAGCACATGTTTTTCTTCCACCCAGTGCACTCTCCTTGGCTCCACCATGAACTAACTGAGAGTTTTGACAGCAAAACAAATATTTGGCCCGGTATTGACCAAATACATCAATGACCCGGTCAACTGACGATACAAAGTGGA
>ML780472.1:311925-353793 GCA_009831015.1 Picea engelmannii
CCGGGACAAAGATAAGCCCGGACCGAACGCCCGGGAGTAACAAATGGAACATTAGGGCGCACCTCCCTATCGAGTGACAATTGAATGGTCCAAGGTGGGCTTGATGAAAGGTGCAAGCGTGAAGGTCGACAACAATTGAAGCTCTATTAGAAGCACTGCTCAAGTAGGATATTGAGTTAGAACCCGAGCATAACCCCTAGACTCTAATGGAAGTAGTTAGCTAGCACCTATCGGCATGACCTTGTATATTAGAAAAATAAGAATTGCGTACTCATTACATATTGTCATTCAAATTTTGTTGGAAATATTGATGATAGGGCATCAACATCAGGTTATTTAATGCATATGGAGTTAGTAGTGGTTTCATGGAGTTGCAGGACATGGTTTATAGTTGCAAATTCTTTAATAGAAGAAGAATACATTTTAGCATGAGAAGCACCATGTGAGGTTATCTTGTTATGTAGGGTTTTATAGGATCTTGGATTTCTTCAAGCAAAAGCCACATTTTTATTGATTAATAGTCAGCCCACCATAAAAAATATTTAAAATCTATTTTTCAGTCTAAAATAAATCATGTTGACACTAAATATCATTACATCAAGGAACTCATCACAAAGGGCATCATCAAACTGAAGTACTATCCTTCTAAAGATTAGATTTCAGACATCTTCATGAAACTCTCGACATAATAAAATTCACTAAGTTCAAAACCAAGCTTGGTATTTGTTCAAATATACTTTCAAATCAAAGGGGGATTGTTAGCTAATATTTCTATACTTTGTCGTTTCCTAGAATTATTATTCTAGAATAAATATTGTTAAAAATGATCATCATGAAGTACTTCTAGGAATAATCTTATTGTAGGATTATTGATTAGAAGAACAAATATATTTTAGAATTATTTTACATGGACACTTTTTTATTTTCACGTGACTATGTGATAATATGTCCATATTAAATTTAGACACTTTTTTATTTTCACGTGACTATGTGATAATATGTCTATATTAAATTTAGCTTAAGAGACAAGAGTAAAGAGCTTATTTATTCTCTTGATTTAATTTGTAATAATTACATTGATAATGTCATTTTATTTTCCGTATTGACAAGTATTGTATTGTGTATGAGGATATTTTGATGAGTCTTGAAAAACAACAATATTCAAATCAAAAGGTTTACACTATCATATTGATCTCTTTACAATGTTAATTGGGTTTATCTTGAATAGGTGTAAAGAATGATTGTTATCCTCTCCACCCTAGTTCAATTCTCATAATTGTAATGACTTCACTATATGTATTAAAAAGATGCAAACGAATTCTATCGATCAATCCATGTGGATGAGAGACAAACAATCATCTCTCTTTTCAATTTGATTCCAATGATTCTAGTTACCAATTCCACCATTGGATTGCTTACAATAAACAATGCCACTCTGAAGTTCCTAGCTGCATAAGATCAGAAAAGAATCCATGGAACTCTGAAGTTCCTCTCTGCAGAAGCTCAGAGAAGAATCCATGGATGGCGGGCATTTTTCAACGAAAATGTATTAATTTTCTTTGTAGATTCAGGACAAATGTTTCAAATGTAGGACATAATTTTCCAAGTGGAGTCTTTCTTCATTTTAGAATGAAAAATGAATGAGAAATTCATGTAGATGGGTTTCTGCCGATCTCCATCGGACTTAAGTAATTTTGAAATCGTTAAATTTGTTGTTTAAATTCTTATTTCAATCTGAAATTATAAGATTCTCGAATATTTTCTATTTTTTTTAATATTTCCCCACCTTCATCACCTTTATATTATAAGATTTCGCATATTTATATTTAATAAAATCATGTTACTTAAAATATTTAAATTCATGAGTTCTTGCTAAACATACTTCCAGGTTTACTAAATTACTTAAATGGAATTATCTTTCCAAAAGATACTAAATTTATAACAGATACTTAAGGATGGTAAAAGTTAGATACTAAATGTAGCTAGATACTAAATTTATAACAGATGCATAAGTATGGTAAAATCTAGTTGCTTAATCTGTAACAGATTCTTGAGAATGGTAAAATATGCAGTGAACGCTATTATATGTTGGGAAAGTATTGCAGAATTTTCCCAAATATGCATGTTTAACTGTGTGTCAACTGTTTAGGGTAAATTTAAATCAAATGCCCAAAAATTCTAGAAAGATGTATTGAGTAAGTATCCTATGTTGGAATGGAATGAATAGATTGAATTGAGGAAATTTTTTAAATATAAATATGTGCAAATTATCCTTCTCATTTCATAATTCTTCTATTGTGCTGATACGTCGAATTTATTATATTTTCCCTCTGGTTGCAGAGGCCATTTTCCATCGACTCTTGATCCATTTCTTGTGAATGGATATTGGAGGTTTACTGGCAAAGCCGATTTGCCATCATATTTCAACATTGAAACTCAGCCTGGTCACGAATCTTCTTTCTCACTGCTCGCTAGGTTTTCAGCAGAGCCGAGCTACCATCATATTTGAGCGTACAGAGGACTTAACGGTACCGTCGAACTCGGCTTTTTCAATTTTTAATCTTTATAAGTGCTCGCTCAATAGATTGTTCAGCGGAGTTAGAGGTATGCCCGAACTTGGCCGTCATTCTTTATAATTTCTACTTCAATAAATTGTTTTCAAAAGATATATGTGTTTTTTTATTACATAAATTTCTTTGTTTTTTTAATGTTTTTTAGTTTTTTAATATAGTTCCAGTTTACTTTTCATGAATGGTGATTAGAACTTTCATAAATGAGATGAAGATTTTGAGCAAAGTTGAATTACAGGACATTCAGGATCACTAGTAAATTATTTTTTGATTGCAGTAGGATTTTTGTTCTTCCAGTAGTAGGATTTAAGTAAATAATTTTTATTATAAATTCGATGAATGTTAAAAAAAATATGTAGCTAGAACTACCTTATAGAACTATATGAAATCTTTTAATTTATCTCAGGCCACGTTTAATGAACATTAATAAATTATTTTCATAAATTTTGATTTTTGGGGGGGGAATAATGATGTAAAATGAGTTTTATTTTCTTATTATAAATTAATAAAAGTATGTGGTTCATTTCAATTTTTATTTGAAATTTTATTTTATTATATAGAGATTAGTAATAATAATAAAAAAATATTTAAACTCGCTATCTAAAACAAACATAAAATGAAATAATGAAAACTTAACATGTAATGAAATAATTAAAAAAAGATTATATCTTTGAAAATTAAATTTCTTAGCTTGATAAATCCTAGTATAAAATGAATATATGAAAATAAATTCTATATGATGATGATGATTAATGGTCCACTAAGATCGAATTGGTCTATCGGACCTTAAGAGGGTAAGTGATTATCAATTAAGATAAGCTTTCCAAGATCACCATACTTTTCTTGAGTTAAGAGGTTAGTAAGGTTGGTACTGTGACAAATATTTTGAAAATGAGATATAATATGGGTTTAGGTTGGACACTCTAAGAGAAAGTGCTTTTCATCTTCAACCTTCTTAGTGTCACAAAGGTGACACACTCTTTCATCCCATGGCGTTTTGGGAATCGACCAATGTCTGGTTTCACTATGGAGATCGTGAGAATTTGTTCTTATCTTAGGAATGCTTATTTTTTTCTTTACACTTGGCAAAATAGATAGATAATTTTGATCTTTTAGATTAGGGTTGATTACATCTTTATAATACCTTAATTTTTTTTTTCCTGTAACTCTTTATCACACCACATTTTTTCCTTAAATTTTGATTCAACGTTTTTTTTAATAGTATCTTTATTTCGCAAAATGGTGTCTTCCATGATTCCCCAATAGTTTAGCCAAGACCGGACATATTTATGCCATTTTCGCTTGAATCGATGGTGGTTATGACTCAAATTTGAAGAAATTTTAGGAAGCCTCTTATATTCCATGTTGTTTAACTTGTTCTTATACATTAGGTATCTAGTCATAGCCATGCTCTCAATGGGGGAGAGGCTTGCTTCTGAGAGGAGGATGGGATAGGGCGTATTTCATTTAATTTTGAGATTATAGGTTATAAAATTCTTTTGTATTTGCTCTATCTTTCTCCAGGATTCACGAGAGATACTACAACCCCAGACTTCACATCCATAAAGAATAACATGTATAACAAGAGTCTCAAAGAGGAGTTTCTTCTTATCCCAACTCCAAAGATAAGTTGATTTACAAGTGTTTTCAAGCCCATAATAAGCTTTCCATCCCCCAATAATCATCTTCTCAATGCTATAATTCCAATTGATCTTGTGGTGAATATTAATTCCAAGATATTTGTATGAAGTCACTTCCTCCAAGTTGTTGTTGTCATGTACAAAGGTATCATAAGGGGTCTTATTGGATTTAATAATCATGACCTTAGTCTTATCAGTATTAACAACCATACCCATATTGGAGAAAAAATACTTGAGGATTCTTAGTTGGTTTTGAAGATCATGGAGACTCCTTGCCATAAGAACGATATCATTGGCATAAAGAAGGAGATTGATGACTATACCAATGAGAGTAGGGCTAACACAACGTGCTTTTTCCAAGCAATCTTCTAACTTGTCAATGTATATGCCAAAAAGTGTAGGGGACAAGGGACAACCTTGTTTGACTCCGATATTGCAGTTAATCTCTTTTGACCATCCCTGTATTTTTTTAAACCTAGCAATAACATTCTCATACATCCTTATTGCAGCAACCCTCAACTCGAGAGGCACTTTTAGCTTTTTCAACCTATTCCAAAGGTTTTTCCTAGGAACCATGTCAAAATGTTTTCTAAATTCAACAAACCAACAACAAAGATTGGTTTTATTAGTGCGAAACACCTCTGCAATGATTCTAAAGGTAACAAGATGGTCCACAGTTGAATGATATCTCATAAACCCGGCCTAGCCTTTAGCTCTTTTACCGTGACTTTCTAGCCAAAGGCTAATCTTCTTTTCCAAAATAATTCCATAAAGCTTGGCTAAAATCGGGCTAATCATAATGGTCCTATAATTAGAGGGAATGTTTCTATCCCCATTTTTAAAAATAGGAACAATGAGGCTTTGTGTCTAAGGTTTAGGGAAGCCTTGCTTGACTACTAAATTAAAGAGCTTGTGTATGTGAGGAATAAGGATTGGCCCTTCGATTTTAAAAATTTCAGCTTGGTAGCCTTCAATGTCCTTAGCTTTCCCATTTGCAAGTCGCTTAACCCCAAAATCTATATCATATAAAGAAAACACTTCTTCCTTTGTGGGGACAATAGGAAAGGTGTCCATGGCATTAGGGAACTTGTAAAGACTTTTAAGGTAGGAATTTCAGTCCCTTAAGGAAATCCTATTATTTTCTTTAGTATTGCATTTTAAAATTTGGCTCCAGAACTTCTTAGGATCCAACTTATATAGTTTTGAAAGTTGTTCTTTCCTTTTATTGATATAGTGTCTTTTTTTCCTTTTAATTAGGGATTTGTATGTATTGATCTTATGGAGTTTTAAGGACTCATTAGAAGCATCCCTAATGGATTTCCTAGCAATTTTACATTCTTTATCATAGCAAGGGTTGGTCGTTCTATTATTTTTTTTTATAGGACACCTCGAAAGAGAACTTGTTAATATAAGTGGAAATGGTAGTTGTAAAATTATGATAGAGTTCTTCAATATTGTCCTTATAAGTTAGGAGATTTAATTTACTACTTAAATCCTTTAAGAAAATGACAACTTTACTTTTGTCAAAGCACAAATTCCCTTCATTATCAGAATTCTCTTCAATGTCACTCCTATGCATGGAAAAATTTAGAGTTAGGTTTAAAGGTTTATGATCAGAGTCAGGCTCATGGTCATTTAAAAGGTCAAAAGTTGTTATTTGGTTGAAAACGGGGATATCAGAAATCACATAATCTACAACACTACTACCTAGCTCATGAATACAAGTCATTTGGTTGGAGTTTGGTCACTTCATTACTCCCTTGCAAATTATTATGTCTTGAGAGATGCAAAGATTGACCAACTCAATACCAAACAAATTCTCAATTAGGTCTTCAGAGCTTCTTCTGTAGCTATTAGATAAAACAAGGTCCTCATCTAGCCATAAAAGATTATGGTTGGAGTCATTACTTAAAAGAGTATCTTGTTTAGTTGCAGTCCTAGCATTAAAGTCTCCTAGTAGGAGGATATTGCCTTCATTTTTCAAACTATAAATATCTTGTTCTAAATTATTATAGAGATAATTTTTATCTAGATTGTTTTTCTTATAAAAAGTAGAATTAATAGGTGCAAAATATCAAATTGCTATATACATCTTTTTAGCATTGGTGTATGAAATTTCTATCCAAATGTATTGATTAAGAGGGTCAATCTTATGAAGTTGAATGTGAGGAGAAATTCTCTTTCTAATATAACAAGCTATGACTCATATCCCTCTATGGTGGGATATTTTGTTCCATGCTAACCAGAAGACAAATCCTTCCATGTTAGGGACCTTAGACTCCTCATGCTCAACTAGACAGATAATATCAATATCACCCGAGATCCAACTTATCATAGGACCTTTGCACCATGGAAAGCCACGACAATTCCAAAAAAGGATCCCGAGTGTCCCAAATTCCTATTTATTATTATCCTTCTCATCTCTATCCCTAACAATAGCTTTTTGATTTCTAATTATTGCCCATTTTCCTTCTTTCCCGACTTATTTTAACTTTTGAACTTCCTTCCTTAATTCAACTTGGTAATTCACTTGAGTATGATAATACTCACTCTAGTGAATCTAGTGAATTTTGGTGTTTTGTGTGTGAGCAAGTGCTTTTTACATGTATACAAATGATTTATTTTGCAATTTTTGTGTAATTGAGTTGTTGAATGTAGATATTTGGAAAGCACTTTTCCCTTTTATTTAATTAAATTTATATTTAGTTTAGTTCTTCATTTGAGGGAAAGTAAATTTAAATTTTTTATTAAATTAATTTTAAATTTTCATCTCGAGTAACTTTCACATTTAAAGAAAAAACTTTATATATTCCATATCATTAGAGTATACATATTGCCATCCAAATAAACTTGACTGTCCATTACATTCAAATCATCTTTTTTGTCCTGTATGCTCATTCTATCATTCATTACATTCCAAAAACTTTCAAAATTATTAACTAGAACCAAAAAAATAGATTCTAAAATTCATCTATCAAATCAACTGATTTTTAGAGAATTCCTTAAGGATAAAGGTTTCAATTTCAAAAGATAATGATTCCTTCGAAATCTTATATGCATCTTAGTTGAGATCTCTAAGAATGTTTCTGCAATAAGTGGAGAGTCTCCAAAATCTATAGTCTTCTCAAATTGACCATCTCAACATGGAAACACAAATCCCACAGTACCACTAGATCTTCCTTGTTGTTTGTTCCTATCCCTCGAACATAGATGATTGTATAAAACCATGTCTTGGACAAATATAACAAAGATCCAACCTCGCATATGGGAGGGTGACCCTGTCTAGCCCCATCAAAGAATCCCCAAGGATCCCCTTCCACATGCTATGGCATCAATGGATTCTTTAGATTTTTGCATTTGAGGACTAATTTATATTCTACAGCTAGTTTGACTATCAATATCGCCACCAACTCAACATGGATATATTGGTTTCGGAAAATAATGGTATTTATTTCCCACCACATCAAATAGAAAAAGAAGAGAGGGATTGAGAAATGGGAGTGTATACCTTAAAAGTCCTTCCACCTTTTAAGCCAATACTCCAAGATTTTTCATGGAGGCATATCTTGAAGTTTTAAATATTTTTCAAAATCCCTCCAAACATTAACAACAAAATTAAAATCAATGAAAAGATAAAAGAATGATTCAGAACTTGACTTACATAATGAGCACTAGTTTGGGTCAATCCAACCTCACTTTAACTCATTGACCCAGGTTAAAATATTATTTTCCAGTGCCATCCATATGATGTTTTTTGTTTTATGGGTGCTTTATGTTCACAAATATACTTCCACCACCATTTTCTGTCTCCAAAAAATTCGTGTGTAGCCAAATCCAAGTACCCCATTTTTACTGTATATATCCATGTTTTGTCATTGCCTAACTAGTACAACAAATCTTCTTCATCTTCTTTGAGAAAAATGAAATTTGATTTTAGAGAAACTATATATTTTCCCCATAAGTCATCACTCTCACCTTCCAGCTCTAACATTTCAACAATTTTCCACTCTATTCATCCTACTCTATCCATTCTTACAAGTGCAACATCATTCAGAGTGAATATTCTATTGTCGTGTGTTATCACTCTAGGAAACTCTCATAAGTTGTATATCAGAGATGCCTGGTAACTTAACCTTTTTGTAACTATTTTCTCAATAATGGGTGTGGGTTTAGATCAAGATGAATATCTTAATCACTAGATTGTATCTTCAAGACAATCTAGCTATATTCATGCAATACAAGGCCTTCATGAGCTATTATCAGATAGGTTTGTAAATCAAATGGATAAGAAAACCAATCAGTTAACCAGAACATACACAGTCTAGCTATATGCATGCAATACAAGGCCTTCATGAGCTATTATCAGATAGGTTTGTAAAGCAAATGGATAATAAAACCAATCAATTAACCAGAACATACATAGGCAATATATATGATGGGTCAACAAACTAGCCAAAGATGCTTATGATTCTTGCTTAATGGTCAAAAGTAAGATGAAAGTTCCCATGGGACCATTAAACATATACAAAAGAATGATTTCAACTCATATGCATAGACAAAGATGAGGGAGAGTCTGACAATAACAAATGAAAGAAGCTTGCAAGCTTAATATATTAAAGAAAGTGTCTTTTTACAATAACAGTAGATTATGGAACTCAAAATCGAACGCTCTGTTCATCAAATGTTCTTGGTTTTATAACCTTTTACAAACAGTTTCTAGATACTAGATTACTGGATAGAGAATACTAAGAATAGTATAATACAAAACTAATTGCAAACTTATAGGAACAGGTCCTATATAAAGGGAAGTCAAACCCTTATCCAAATTTGGTGCTTCATGTTCTTCAACAGTTGTAACAAATCTTCAAAGGTTGATAGATAAGGCCGAGGATGACTCCTTGGCAGTCAAGTCATCTTTTGCCAAAAATAGATAAGAAGTTTTATCTTACTGACTTTGTTGACACCTCCACAACTAAAACAGAGTAGTAAAACTGATGCTCGTAATTATAATCACTGCTTAGAAACCCTTCTCGTACCAATTGGAGCAGCAAAAATGAGATTTGTGCAAAAAGAGTGGCTCTCTGCCCTTCCCTGTGCTTTCGGTGACTAAAGAGATGAAATATGAACCTATAATACACCAAAATCTTTGCTTTCAGTGGCTAAAGATAGTTGTGAATGCCTGACTAGCCACCGAAAAGGCAGTCTTTAGAAATCCTTTATTACCTGTGACTCCCTTCAAGAATCCAGTACCCCTTGAGGGGATGTGTTGTCTATTGTAGGATGAATCAGAACCCTTAACTAGAGATTGATTTACGCTGGATGCTGGATCAGTTACCCCATGAGGAGGTGAGCTAATAATATGCAGTGAGGTCATTGGGGAAGATGGATTGGAAGCTTATTGTTACTGATGAATTAGGCATAGTCATAATTGGCATCATGTTTCCTATTGCTGCTGAGCCAACTGATGGCATCCCAGTATGCACTTGGCTACTCTAGGTAGATGAATTTTCTGCCATAGATACAAAAGAAAGGAGAGATGATAGAAATGAATCCAATTTATGAAATTTATGCTAGACAACAACAGAAGAAATTATGCCTGAAGTATGTGAGCATTACATTGCGCAATTAAAAAAAAAAACACAAACTCTATTGTCGACCGTAGTTGGTCCTGATCCAAAATTTGATCTTGAAGTTGTCGGAAATCTGACAAAGACTGCTCATTTCTTAGTTGTGAATCTCCATTGATATTTGTGATGCACTTGTGGATTTGAAAACTCCCCATGTAATTTCTCTCCAAGAACAATATGTTAAAGGACTAGATCGAATTGCTACCAATGGTTGTCGATTGTTTGACTAAGGCACAAATATTGTCCCCTACAACATACTTTTTCAACCATTTCAATTTGGGGCATGGTTCAATGCTGTAAATAAAAGTAGATTCTACATTAACAACTTGGACCTTCTATCGATCTGCTAATCTTGTAAACATCCTGGAATGGCAACCTCAGAGGTGATTATCTTAATTTCTTTCCATTATGACTAACAAATAAACAAATACAACAACAAAGTCAATGGATATGTCCACTGAGTGTTTCAAATAATCATAGTCTCCATGGTCTGCTTTATCAATGATTATCTATGTGTCGGATATGATATACCCAAGGAAAGCTAGAAGGCCAAAGTAGATCTCAAATGTGTAAATTGTCGAAGAACCACCAAATATGGCAGTTTCCAGTTGTAATCACATCAATATGCTCACTCCTGAACCTAAAAACCTCCCAGGAATATGAATTTTTGTCTCTAGGTTGTGATTGTTGCTATCGAAAAGTAATCGAATGCTAACGAGGTGCCCACAAATGCACTCACCATTATACTAGGATCAATGTCCATGACCATATCTATAAATAGTCCCAGAGTGACTCCCTTGAACGTGACAGCTGCCAAGAGCATCGTAGCCCTCTTTAGATAATGCCTTCACCTCCCTCTATCTTAAAAAAATCCTGAAATCAAGTTACAAGAACCGACTTACTGAAAATCAAACTCATACCTAGCAGCAGGGATGTCATGCATAGTCTTCGACACCTGCAAACTCATGACCTATCACCTCTAACTTTGATCTTGTATTTTGTAAGCTCTACACCTGCGATGGGTTTGTGTTGACTAAAGGCTTGAATCATGGCTTCTAACTCAACTGTATTCATTAAGTATTCAATGATGTGACGATCTTCACCCGCGTTCAGTTGTTGACACCTTCAAAACCTCTTAATCTGGCATAAGATACTTTTAACCTTTGCGTCTGACATCTGAAAACAATCAATGATCAATATGGCACCTGTGATCTAGCACTTGGCAGCCTCTGTGTTTTTTATTATTTGTTTGTGGATAAAATCCCACATAAATCAGGATGCCATATATTACAACCTTCATATGTACCATGACTTTTATTGTTATGTCGATGAGGTGTGGATAGGATATGGAGCTCGGCGTTGGGCTTGTATGTTGTGTGGCTTGATACATAGACTTGTGTCTTGACTGCTAAATTGACTCGAGAGTTGGCCTATGGTTTCCCAAATTTTAGTGAAATCGATTAAAACTAGAAGTTAGAATGGACTAGGCATATGTAGGGCTTAGTATATGATAACATAGTTTTAAGTTTATTGAGCCACTTAAAAGAACACACCTCTCTTGCTTTGATAATTTTTTACAAAAATGCCAATAAACACTAGGAATACATCAAAACTAAAAATCTTGAGAGAAATTTAATCATTTTTGGTTTTGCAGGTCAAAAGGGGAAAATTTAAGTATGCTGGGCAAAAGCAATCGTCAAAAAATCCATGAAGAACTAGAATGGATAAGACATTGGCCACAAAAATAACAAGTAAAAATGAGAGGGATATGAACAGACTTTCAAAAATACCATTACATTTTTTTTTGCTAACATCTGGCTCCAACTGGGATGGAGACCTCCCTGCAAGGTTTCCAAGAACCTAGTAGTTCTAGTCACCTTTACCATTGGGCATGAAGTCATCTGTCCTTTACCATTGGGAATGGAGTCATCTGGCCTTTACAATTGATTCCTTGCAAATCTGTAGCATGCCTGTAGCCTGCTCTGCAATCATCCACAATTTTGTATTTGTGTCAATTCCATTGGGTTATGGAGTCATTAATAACCTCACTAGATCTCTGCAATTTGTCCACAAATGTTCAACTGTAAAACTGCTAGCAATGCCTCGCATCCATTGGGCTATGGAGTGTCAAAGCTGATTTCAAAACCTAATCCAACTCCTACAACTTATTCAAACTCTAAAAAAGTGTTGAACACAAGTTCCTGCTGCAAACTACTATACTGAAAAGGATCTCATGCTCGATGGTGAGCTTATTCTCTATCTACTCCTACTCTAACCATTGTACTGATGCTTACTCAAGTAAACTCATGCTTCCAATGAAGACATGTCAAACAATGATTCACTGAACCTGTTCTTGATCTTGACCCCAAAAATAAAAGAATATACATCGAACATGAAAGTGGTTTGAAGAGAAGATAAAGCCGGCTTTCACCTGACAGAAATATTTTAACATATATGTTGCTCATAATCGCAAGATAATCGACAATGGGATCATAAAAACCACAAAGAAATACCTCTTCTTGTTGTTGTCCCAAATGACTGAAATATTGTTGTTGGCTGCCTTTATTGATCTCAAGGTTGAATATAGGTTGCTTGACATCTGTCGAAAAAAAATGCAAGCTCAATTATTGATCTGAAACATTCTTCTCCTCTTCACCATATGTATGTAATCTGAATCGATCATGATGATATGTTGACTTATCATAGCAAATGATTTCCTCTCCAACAATAATGTCTTTGCAGGATATATCAAAACTAAAAATATTTTCATTGGACTTTTGAACAACAGATTCGTAACAAGCATCAATTGTAGCATGTAGACATTTTTTATTATCTCTCTATTGAAAAGAATAACTAGGTGAAATTTTAGTAGGCAATAAGTCTTCACAAACCTTAAAATCTTCTTCCTCATCACTGTGTTGATCAAATGTAGGAGCATAAATATAAGATTCTAATGATAAAGATGAATATTCTTGTATAGAAGTATCAAGAATAGGATCTTGAAATAGACTTGGAAAAATATCACCTCATTCTTCATCATAATATGAAACAAAAAATTCATAAGGAGAAGGAGAATCTTCTTGATACTCTAGCTGGAGATGAGACAATCCCTGAAAATTTTGTTCCTCATGGTTACTACAACTTCCCTTGATCTGAAAATCTAGAAATTGTAGGCTATCCCCAGTATCTACTGCAGTAAAATCTTCATGAATGTTTAGTTCTTCATTCAATAAATTGAATTCATGACAACATTTGGGATATAGAAGATCACCTGAAAATATTTCTTTGCAAAACAAATGAAAGGCAGCATGAAAATTGGCCAAAGAACTGATACTGGTAACAGGGGGTGATCGGTACCAATCACGAGCAATCCCCTGTAATGACAAATCAAAGAGCTTTATCTGAACATCCTCATGCACAATTTCAAGCCGATGAATAAAGTCATGAAAATACAACAAGTGTTCAACTGGCACTTCCCACTCTTCTCCTCGAAATATGGGAATACTCCTTTCCCATTCATCTCTACTAGGTACTGGATTAGGAAAACCAACAATCTTTGAAAAATCACAGAAGGCATATCTCTTAGCTAAGATTTTGTTCATTTCATACCAGTGGAGTTGCCAATAGATTTCAGAACAATGGAGATTCCATTGAATCCATCCTTCATGGATTCGCCACAGGATTCGTCCTTCATGGAGTCGCCATATAGATGATTACAACCAAAAACGTGTCCAGACTTTGTCTATCATCAAAGATGGATCTTGTTGTCTTCCAAGGAAGCTGAGATTCAATCTATTTTTCCCTGGAAACGGTGCCAATTTGTTGTCACTCCAAGAAACTCTTTGTGGTTGTGGGGTTCGATTCTGGATAGAGGACTATATTATGTTGTAAATAGACTTTTACTATGATAACACAAATCACAGTTTTCTTTCTCTATTGATGTCACATCCTCATTATCCTTATGTACTTTTTATTAAGTTGTTTTAGATACAAAATGATTGTTATCTCACTGGTTAGCTCATAACTTGATATTAAGTTTCTTATAATTGTTTATTAAACACTACACTTTGTATTCAGCTTATAAACATTGTTTTCTCACCCACTGAAAGCTATCATCTGATCATTAATCCTTGAGAGCACTAGTTAATTTGATTTTCATTTTTATTGTCTGAATGCCATACTGTAATTGAGTTATCCCATTGATCCACACATACATAAACACAAAAACAAGTTTACCTTAAGTTAACGAGCATCTTTGACCCACAACCACAAAGAGTTTCTTGGAGTGATAACACCGTGAAGGTTTGAAATTAGATGTTCCAGAAGTTTACAAATTTCCCCTAATCCAACCCAAGGATCCTCCCCAATTTTGAATTGTGGTCCATTTCCCACTTCCCAAGCAAGGCAATTTCTAATTAACAAAAATTCCTCAACAAAGGCCTTCCAACAATCAACACATTTTGAGAATTCTTTACAAGAGATATTATCCATTCAATACTAGAAAATCCTGAGAAATACTTGGAAGACATTACTCTTCCCCAGAGCATGTCTTTATGTAACATCCTCTATAATATTTTGGCCACCATTTCTCTACAAAACCAAACTAGGTTCTTGATCCCCCAACTACCCATATCTTTTGGCATGACCAAGCATGACCATTTGACCAGTGGAATTTGTCGCTTCTCTGAATTACCCGTCCATAAGAAATGGAAGCAAAATTTCTTGTTTTTGTGGAGAATTCCTTTTTGGATTTTCACAATAGCTTCCCAATATACCAGAATGTTGATAATCACCAAGTTTAGGAATACCAATCTTCCTCCTCTTGAAAGCCAACGATGCACCCAGAACACAATTCTTTTTTGAATTTTGGCATAAATCCACAACTAACCACTAAATTCATATTTGTTTGACTTCAACATAAAACCCAAGTACTTGATCCCTTCCCTGAGACCATTTTGATTAAACGGTAGGCCTTCTTGTAACTCGATAACACTCTCCTCCCAAAGAATATTGATAAGAGATGAGGATTTTCCAAGTGTTCACTTGCATACATGTGGCATAGTGCAAAATATATATGATGATTATTATAGATTGAATCTCCAAGTAGGTTCCTGCACCAAACAAAATTACATCGTCAATAAAAGGTGGGAAATAATTTTTAAGTTTTAGATCCTTAATCCTTTGAGAAGACCTTCACTTGCATTTTTAATCAACAGACTTAAACCTTTAGCCACAAGAAAGAACAACAAGGGGGAGAGAGGTAACCCTTTCCTAAGGCCTCTTGAGGATATAAAAAAATCATAGGGAACTCCGTTGATTAATACAACAAAGGAAAAGAATTCTAAACAACCCATAATCTAGTTGATCGATTCAAGGTTCATTCCAAATTGGATCAAGACCAACCTTATGAAGGTCCAATTATCCCTATCGAAATATTTGGAGAGATCAAGCATCAAAATGAAGGAGGGGATATTTTTCTTCTTAATGGATTGAAGGGCCTCTTGTTTTATGGACACAACATCGTGGATTTGTCATTTGAACAAAAATCCAAATTGTTCTTCATAAATAAAACTGTTGAAAATTGGTCTCAATCTATTAGCTAAAATATTGGCTATAAGTTATAAATAAGGTTGCATCAGGATATGGGCCAAAAATATTCAAATGTAGAAGGAGTATAGGACTTTGGAATGAGATCAATATGGGTGGAATTTAATGGACTCGCCATTCTTCCTAGCCTTTTGGACTCATTGACCACCTTGTGGAGGTCCTTCTTTAAAATATCGTAGAGACTTAAGTAAAATTCAACTGTTAGGCCATCCAAACTTGAGATTTTGCATTTTTGGAACAACGATAAAGTTTGAAAAACTTCATTTTCATAAATCTCTTCTTGAAGAGAAAGGTTCATTTCTAGAGTGATTTGCATAGGGAAAGAGAAGTAACCTTCAATATCTCTGCAATAGGAAAACTCGTCGGAGGCTCCTTGAACAGATTGGAGAAAATTTGTTTTCCTACTTTTGCAACCTTTTCATGGCCTAAGACAAATGCCCCATTAGAGTCTATAACTTCCATAATGGCGTTTATCAATCGGTGATTACTAGCAAATTTATGGAAGAATTAGTGTTATTTTCACCTTCCTAAATCCACATTTCCTTACTCTCTTGTCTCCAAATGGACTCCTCCTTCCTTAGGAAATATTGGTTTTTTACCATTAACTCCTTCATCAAAGATTCTTCCTCCTCCAATAAGGAGTCAAATTCCCTTTCTATGAGAATACTCCTCAACTTAGCTTCAAACTCCAATATTTCTACTGATTTCTTTTTTCGAAACTCTTTAGCCAAAAAATTGTTTCTTTTTTTATGTTGCCTAAATCAATTGCAAATTGCAACATGTAGATCTGTCCTTACCCCTCGACTAGTGGAACTTGGATGTATTTTACCAAATTACTATAGGAATCTTATTTTAACCAATCTTGATTGAATTTCATTGAACTTGCTTTCTGCGAATTAGTTTTGGAAATGTCAATAACAATTGGCAAGTGGTACGAGAGACCCCTGATTTCCACTCTTGAAGAAATGGCCCACCAATTCTCAATCAGATTATCATAAATCAAAAACCTATAAAGCCTTTTTTCTATCATGCCTGATCATTTTCTCCCATTACTTCAAGTATGGGAAATCTTCTTCAAAGCCAAATCTATTTAGTTTTACTTCTCCATCTAGTTGGAGCTATAACATTCTAGAAGATCTTGTCATGGTTTTTGACCCCAAACTTCAACAACCGATAACCTTAAATTTAAATCCCCTCCTAGAATTATGTTTTCGGAAGAAAATTCATTCGATCCACTTAGACTATCCCAAAAAAGACACACGTCGGCATATGGACCATAGACATTGCAAATTTTAAAAGAGGAATAGAGCCAACTATCAAAATCTTGTACTAGGATACAATAAGGGAGGGAGTCCACTTTTAACACCCTTATTTCGAGGCTAGAAATTGTTAAGAGACCACATGATAAACCATCAACATCACAAGAGAAAAATGCCCATCCTTTAAGCCAGTACCTAAAACTCTCATCTGCCTTTAAATCACTACACATAGTCTCTTGGATCAATAAAATGTCAAGCCTTACCACCACACATAGTCGCTTGAGAGATAATAACTTGGGAGCACCCCCTACTCCACATGAATTAAGGGAAAGACCTTTCATTTGGGAACCTTGGGAGAGATTTACCTACTCTAAGGGCCCCAATAATAGTTGATTGTTTGTCGCTTTGTATCTCTTTGGCTTCCTATGAATGTGATAAGGAGCTTCTTGACTTTCTCCTAGCATGACCCCTCGTAGTTGGGTACTGGCCAAGGCCTCCCACCTCTTCACGCAACAAACCAATATTGACTTTAGAACGTAACAAGTAGTATGACTTGACAACATTATTATTTGAATGGTGGGACGATGGGGAAGAGCATGGAGAACGGTCAGAAGGATGACTATGAGTGGGAAGATCAGGGACAAATATATCTTCATCTATTTCGAAGACCCTTTTGAGGACTTGCATGGGAGGGGAATCGACGTGACAAGAAACAAGATTCTTGAAAGCGTAGGAAGAAGGGGCGAGATCCTATTCTGACAAAAATGGAGATATTTTTAATAGAGAAACCTCATTATTGGATAAACGAGGAGAGTCAAAACAATGAAGCTTACCTAAATGAAGTGAAGCGAATTTTCTGTGCCACCTCTTGAGGGAGTGAGACGTGGAATATTTTGAATCTTAGATTCCACGAATTCTCCAGTCGCCGCCGAGCCTGAAATCAAATTTGACATGTCGTATTTTCTTTTCCATACTTTCATAAAGGGAGGAAAATGAGCTAGAGACCTGTTGCACTATGCCTACAAATGACCAACTACATAGCACCCGAAATACCATAAAGGAATGCACCAATAATCTATCATATGAAAAACAAAGAAATCCCCCCATACTAGTTCAATATCGTCTTGAAGCCCCTCACGAAGGTCGACTTCGATTTGAAGTCAGGCATAAAAACAAACAACTTTGGTGTCTCAGCCTGGTTCGAGACCCACGAAAATGCCAATATTGTTCTTAATATCTTGTTCAATATCCTTCCTCCAGAAAATCAACGGAAGGTTTGGCAAAATGGCCCGGATTTTAGCAGAGGAGAGCACATCTTGTGCTGGATAGAAATATATTGACTACTCTTTCAACACAAGAAACGAAAGTCCCCAACCCCATGAGTGACTAAAAATTCCCATCATATCCTCATGTGAGAGGAATTCAAAGCAGAGCCGACCTCTGGCAAGGGTGTGAAAAATTGGAAAGTATCCAAGCATTGGTTTCCAACAAACCTTTGATCGTCGAGGGGGAAACAATTTTCCCACAAAATTGACCTATACTAGTCTTGTTGAGCATCCTAGAAATATTTCCTACTTCAACTTCATCCCTTACCACCATTCTCCTTCATTCTCTTTGAGCTTTCCAACACCTTGGTTTCATGTTGCCCCTGGATTTTGGACCACTAGACGGGGGAGAGGGATTATCGTGATCTCTATTATCTTTGGGTACCTTCTTCTCCACAAACGTTGCACGCATATCTAGATTTTGAACTAGAGTAGAACCTTTGAGACCCACCACCTTTTCCTTTGGAACAAAACCATTCGACTGAGTATTCTTGGAAATGGAGAGAGAAAAATCTCCTTTTACATTGAATGAGAGTCCTCGAGAAATTAGGGAGGCTTCGAGATTAAAATCCATAGGAGAATCTAAGGATCCAAGGCTTGCAAAGTTGGTGGCCTTCTTTAATCGCTGCATGCATGAAAACTTTGCATTCGTAAAAAATATATCCTCTAATCCCACAACATTAGAATTGAAATCCAATGCTTCATCTTTCGTGAGTACATAATAACTCTGCTTATTTCAAGGAAATCGTTCGATTTGAGGTCTCCAACAACATCTAACCATGAGATTCGTTTTTTACGTATAACCTTGAGTAGGAATCCCATAGGGATGGATCGGTATGATGTCATCATCTAATAACTAAGTCCTTTATCCCTGAGCAACTCCACAAACACATGAATCAAAGCTTCCATCAAGTTGAGACTTGTTTTAGCCAAAGTGGCTTACAATATTGACAAAAAATCCATTACTATTTGGTAGAAGCTTACCTATGCTTCCATGTCCATCTGGATAATAGAGCCAAAGTGGCTTACAATATTGACAAAAAATCCATTACTATTTGGTAGAAGCTTACCTATGCTTCCATGTCCATCTGGATAATAGAGTCAAGCCACCTAGAGTTTTGTCCCATATCACGCTATATTCACATTCAATTCTGCTTAGCTTTTATATATATATATATATATATATATATATATATATATATATATATATATATATAATCTTATTAAAAAAAATGTAATTATATTGTAAAAGATATTAACTACATTCTAACACAATTAGAATATTCTTAAAAAAATGAATTTGAATATAAGCATCACATAAAATCTAAGAAAGAAGCATAGATCACATTGATTGGGTTTTAAATGTCATGGAGCATGCTTTTTATTGTGCATATTGCATGGGCATTAATTCTAAAAGATATGTATAAATGTAAAACAAGGATTTGTTGAAGATTGGAGACAAACTATCTTAGAACCTTTAAATTGTGTTGGTCCTACTCAAGTGCTCATTCCAAATGAAGATAAAGATCAGGGTCGCAATTCTTTTTAGAGTACAATATTATTTTTGGATTAGTAAAGAAGGTATGCATGCATGTATTTATATTTTTAAATATTGAATTATGAAATTGACCGGTATATTCAAATTTTAATTTTTTACTAAATAGTAATTGAATTTAACAAGTTTTTTAAGTTTGAAATATGTATAAAATGTCATATAGATGATGTCTTTGTTGTTATAAAACCTCCTAACAATGTTGAAAGTGTTGATTTTTATCTATTGTGACGTATTGCCATTAAATGCAAATTGTTTGAGAGCCAAATTGATAGTGACAACCAAGACTTTGAGAGAGGATCTATTATTCTTAAGGGAAAGTACTTTAAACAAGTGGAGAAGAATAAGAATCGATATTTATTTTAAGAGTATGATCCACATAATATAATTGTGCAATACAATGATCATGTCATTGCTATTCATTTTCCATTTTCATTAATGAAATCATGTGGAATTTAACGACACTGATGAAAGCTTGGACTAAATGATCATGAAAGGTTGTTGGAGGTCCTTTCGTTAAGATTTAATCCTATTATATAGAAATTCACATGTATGATCAAGTATATTAATCTTCTATGTCAAGTTAATTCATTTCTTTTCAATTTAAGTTGGCATATTTAATATTATATGTCAACTTAAATTGAAAAATGATAAGCATTATATGTCAACTTGAATTGAAAAGGGATGATCAACTTGACATAGAAGGTTCATATGTTTGATCATGTACATGTGAATTTTTATATACTAGGATCATCTCTTAACGAAAATAACTCCAACAACACTTCATGATCATTTAGTCCAAGTTTCCATCTTTGACATGAACTTCCACATTGTTTCATATATGTTGCTCCAATTTTACAATGAAAAACACAAAATATAGATTATAGAACCTATTTTTACCTAAAATGCATCCTCAAATCGGCATATAGTAATCTTGTTATGATAAAGAATTTCCGACCTACTCCAAAAACAGAGGAAAAATGTATCAGAAGAATCACATCATTTGTTTTATTCCATTCACTATTTCTTTCACCACCAATGGAACACATATATCGAAATACATGTTCCCTAGGCCCTCATATATATTGTATTAGATCAAATGTTGTGGTATATCAATTTCTCAGTTCTCATCTTGGTGCTCACTTTCTTCATTCTGAAGAAGACCCTCTCCAGATGGACTATCATTATGAGCCTCCAAATAATTATGTTTCGTATCAAGTTCATTAGATAAACTTGTTATATTGTTTTCTCCCCTTCTATCACAATCTGATCGCCAAAGAGCTAATGCTCTTTCATATGGAAAATTGGAAATGTCATACTTTGTTACATATAATCTTAAAAATATATCCATATGTTTATCAATCTTGTTCATCATCTTTGACTTCAAAAATGATAGTGCACTAAACATTCTCTCATCCTCCACTCATCCCAAAATCATGGTTTGACACAAATCCACTAATTTGAAATATTCAGATAAGTTTTCCTATAAGTATTGGCTAGCACCCAAAATAGTCCATAATCTTGTTATTCCACCATATTATAGAGGATTCTCCAAAGCGCAAAATTGATTCCACATTGTTTCAACGAAGTGTGTGGCTTGTTGAAACAATTTTGATCGATCCAAAATACCTTCAACCTGTTCTCCATGTATCGCGACCTTCTTGAAAAAGTGGTTCACCAAAGTATTTAATTTTTCCACAAAGTCGTTTTTAAAGTAGGTTGGCATTTTAAATTGTTCCAATATTTAGGGTACACCTTAGACATGGCCTCCAACAATTCATATCGAAGGAATCATTCTCTTATCTCCGATGACAGTGACTTTTCAATTTCTATCAAGTTGTGTCTCACTGAAATGACAACATTGTCAAATAGGTCTCTTGACACATGGTGCTCTTTGGTGGTTCATCTTGTCTTATCAATATAATGAAAATGAACCATATACCCGTGCACTTCCATACATAGTATCCCTTGTTCATCAAACTTCAACTAATTTTCAGTATTTTCTATATCAATGATCGTAGTCCAATTTGTAAATTGTGGACTTGCAAAAGACTCTAGCATCGTGTACAAATTATCCAATGAAAGGCATGCAAATTTTCTTGCATTTTTGTATTCTGCAACATACATTGTGCGACTTTGAGACATTTTTACGAGGACATTCACTTCATCTAGCATAGGAAGAATTCCAACCAATGTTAATAATGTCTCTATGTCAGTTAGTCGAAACAAAAGATCTTGAGCTTTATCTACACTGAAGCAATTTTCATACATCACCCTTACCAAGGATTGGTACTCACTAAATAATCTTTGAGTTATTCCATTCAATGAGATCCATCTTGTATCAACATCCTTTAATAGCTTGTTTTCATTTCTAACACCGTCGAAAAATGTTTTAAACTCTGAAAATCATTTGGGACTACGAGAAAAATATGCATAAGCCTCTTGTACAAGATCTTCAACTTTTGAAATGGATGGAAACTTGCTTACTATTTTAAATGCAAGATTCATCCTATGAGCCATACAATGAATAATCAACGTATACGGTGAAGCTAATAGTTGTCGTCTAACACAAAGGTCATTCCTTTGTCCTTGCATTACCAATGCTCCATCCGCTCCAACACATACCAACTTTTTTGCGATCATTAAAGGATCTATACCATCACTTTCCTTCAAACTATTATTAACAAGTTCATAAATATTTTCAGCTGTATAATTCTCCATCATTTTATGAACCCCAAGTAGATAAGAATGCCTAATATGGTCATTAACCATATAATTACTCATACAAATCCCTGAAGTGTTATCGATAGTTGTAACCTCATCCAAAGACAATGACACAAACCTAGCACTTGCAATATTCTCTTTCATATCATCCTTTTCTACTTGAGATAGATATTTTTCCCATTCCCAACCACTCGTTAAAGACCAATGAGAATATGGAAAGTTTTGCATTTGAAGAAAAGATAGATATTTCATGTAATCCAGATAATCTTTCATAGGACACCCTTTAGATAAGATGTGAAATATAGTTCTTAATTTAATTGTCTTGGATAACAAATTTCTTTACATCGTCTTTTCGAATAGAGATGTGATGGTTCCTCCACCTTCCTCGATTTTTTGCTTACTTATTAAATATTCATTATATTCATCAACATATTTGACATGTCGACATTCCTCGGAAGATTTCCATCTGACAATAGATTTCTCCTCGCCATCTACAATTTTATTTTCATACACCTTTCCTACATTCTTCTCAATTGTATCTAACTTCATCTGAAATGTTGTTGGTGTGCCATGTTTCCAACTACATATATTGCATATAACTATTGGTTTCTCTTTCTCATTTTTTGGAGGTAATGGATCAATAAATGGAAATTTTGAGACCCAATCTGGTTGGAAGCCTCTCCCTATGTCCCATTGTCTCTTTTGCCTTTTCCAATGAAATATTTTCGACATTTGTACTGCCAATTTCTGGTGAAAATGAATTTATCTCACTTTCATCACCAGAGGAACATATTTCCTTATCTATTATTTGGATATTAGATTCATTCTCACAAGAGTTGACATCTCTTTCAGTGATAGGTTGCTCAAAAGAGCTCGAAGCATGAAGAGAATGTGGATCCTTGGATTGAGGTCTTTTAAAGTATGATGATAGATCATTTTGTCTTGATATTTTCTTCCCATGATCGGTGTTTGACATCTCAATAAATATTCCAAAATTGAAATTTCAAATTGATCTAGAAGAAGAAAGTGAAACCTGCAAGAGAAATAATATTAAATTAGTAAAATTCCTACCAAGTATATAATATTCAATTTGAACGAAGCTACTCTAATACTTTCTCCCAAATTTCTCCTCACATTGTGATATGCTTCAAGACCTAGAAATACTACAAATATTAATGGATATAATGAAAAGAGGTGAAAATCCATACAAAGATACAAATTAAATCATTCAAAAACAAAAACTTAAAAGCCAAGGAGAGGATGTAGTACAGAGATACTTTTATCTATTTGATATGTGAAAAGTTTGAACAGTTTCAATGTCCCATCAATATAGATAATCTTAAGAATGGTCATGACTTACTATGTTTACAAAAGTGAGGTATCCATGTGACCAAAACCTATAACCACTTCCTGATCCTTCTAGCCTCCCAAATGGTGCTCCAAGGAGTTAAATATTCCCTCTTGGGAGCACAAGTGCCCCCCATCTTTGACAAGTACACTCTTTAATCAATGAAAATAGGTCAACCTTTTTCCCCTATTTAGAAACCAGCTAGCATGTTGCATGTTGATTTTGACATGTTATTATGTGACATGTTTATCATAATTTTTCTATCCCCTCACAAACCTACAAATTAAAATGGAATTTATTCTTGACCTCCTAGCAATTTTTTCTCCAACACCTACAATTTTGGGTGTCCACACACATATTTACAAAAAGGAGGTTACCAATTTCCCTTGATTAATGACTCAACAATTTACAACTCCTAACGGATAATTAAGTATGGTTTTCTCCTCTTCCCTTTTTAGATGACTAATTTCTATGTGATCTAGCTCTTGTATATTCTCTCTAGATTACTAGGTTTCTTATTTTCTTTGCACGTGCTCTTGGATTAATTTTGGGTATTCATCTCCATCATCCTCCTCTCTCAAGGAGGTGTTGCCACAAGTGTATCCTAGCTTCTTTGGTTATGATTTGGGCCTAGTATCTTCATCTTTAGTTGGAGTGAGTGCATCTCATGGTGGTTGTGAATATCTCCCTTCTTGTTTCTATCAATCCTCCCTTCCAAATTTCCACCTCAAAGGAATACTTCAACTACAACTTATGGGGTAGGAGGTACATCCTTTTTCTAAGGGCATGGGAATCTCACCCTCTTAGTTTAGATATTATTGTTTTGGTTTGTTTGTTTCATGTGTGTGTGTGTGTATCGAGACTAGGAAACCCTTTATTGTATTTGCGAGAAAATAGAGACATTGAGGTACAAAAGGAGACCTAACCCCCTTAAATTGAAGATACATGTTTACTTTCTTGTTTCTTGTCCAAGCAGCATTGTTAGAGTAGATTGAATGTAGTAAAAAGTTTTCACCCAACTAGGAAGTTGAACGACAACTCTTCTCCTTCTCTCTTCCATGCTCACAAAAGGGAAATGATGAATGAACCATAATTGTTTACTAATTTGTCTTTGTGTTCTTGGGAGGGAAGGAAAATTTTGATTTATGTACTTCACTCTTGTATTTCCAATTTTTTAGTCTAAGTAGGCCAAATAGGAACAATAAGTAAAAGAGAAATAAAAATAGCTTTAGTTACTTTCATTTAATTTCTTTGTTTGTTCTTTATTAGTGTATTTAGACATGAAGTATATCAAAAACAAGATAAAACACAACCACAGTGCATGAAGTATATTAAATGCAAGATAAAACACCACCATAGTGCATTAAGTTAAGTAACAATCATAATTAAATTACGCTTCCACCTCTTTCTTCCCTTCCCTATTTTCTCGGTTTTGTCCTTAAAACCAATTGGCATCTCCACACCCGCAGTCTAGTCTTCTTAGCTTAGTTGGCATTATTTTAACAATGATTTGGTTTTTTGACATAGGATTTATATCTAGGATCCCATCCTCCTCTCCTAGGGTTATCTAGCCTCCTAGTTGGCAAGGGTAATCCTCTTCCTTCCTCCTAGGTTGAGTGTGTATATTTCCTCCTTAAGGAACTCAAAGTGTGTCTTAAATATACATTAATTCTATTGTGATACATTACATCTAATATGATGCATTTGGTTAAATGTAATTTGAGCAGCAATACCATAGGGAATTTGTTCTCACATATACATTCCAAGCATCAATCCATGGTACGATTTTTCATGGCAATGACTTTTCAATAAACACATTCCAAGTTTCAATTCCATAAGTAATGTCTTCCTCGATAACACTTTTGTGATGCAAGGAGTACTAACATATTAGTTTACAATCATCGATAATGGGGCTTAAATTAGAGTTCATGATGGTGTGATTTGCTACAATCATTAATCTATAAGAAAGTACAAGTGACATTATGAGCATAGGTAAAATTAAAACTTGTGATGATGTAATTTGCTACCATCATTAATCTATAAGAAACTACAAGTGAGATTACGAAAATATTTTCTATATTCATACATAAATATGTAGTCTCTATGATGTAGTTGACTCCTTGTGATTCTCTCAAATGATATCCCTTTTGGAAGAAACGTGTAGCGAGTAATCTCCAAAACCAAGTTGTATTACAATAAGGATGTTTCCAAATTTTTGACAGGGGTTTTAAATGATAATGTGTTATATTAATATTAAAGGAAGAAGGCTAACAATTCTACAAATTTGACTTTTTTCCGATTTGCAATAAACTTAATCTGGTCAGGGAATTTTTGGTGAAATTGCAATTTTGGATTGATGAGGTTGTTGTTTTGACCAACCACAAAAGAGCCATTTTGTCACACATTTAGACTATTGCATATTGAGTGGTCAGAATTATTAAAGATTAATATTGGTACAATTAGGAGAAAGAATACATGTTTATTGTGAGAGATGATTCATTTTTAATGGAAATTGGTTTTTGTTGACCTTATTTATAGGCTTGGCTAAAAGTTCTACCTTTTGTTTTTTTTGCCGGCATTTGGTGATGTAAATCTGGACAAAATCGCTATTTTTTGTTGTTTAAATTGCATTTATGAATGCATAAGTGGATTCAACATGTTGAAAATCCCCTGGGCACTCTGATTATAAAAACTTAGCCACTCAAATCTACAAATACAACCATTCCTCACCAGATTTCGAGAAAAATCAAACGAAAAAAATAGTCGAAAAATAACCAAAAGGTAGAACGTTTAGACTACGCTTTATTTATACAAGTCTATATGCCTTGATCCAAGGATGGACTTGTCATAAGTGAGAGGCCATTGTTATCATAAATGTAGTTTTGCCTTCTAATAAATGCATTCACAATATGTTGGGTTGTAGTCTAATGGTTGAGATAGAACATTATTTTGTGTTGGAGTGCTCTATACTATGTATTTTATGTAGGGTAAAAACATTTCTATCCCAACTCCATAATTGTTATTGAAAATTTATGAACATCAATGTTTTCATATCTATACTTTATGTTCTATAACTAATGGCATTGTGCGCCTATGTACAAATTTGGACCGACAGATTGAGTATAACCTCCTGCATATCTTGAATGCATTGAAACAAGATTTGATGAGTCTACAGAATTCTCAGCAAGCCTACTCGGCTTGTATTTCTAAAACGAGCCAAATCTACTAGTTTTGGTCGAGCTCAGTGAAATACAGTCAAATTTTCCAAAACACAATGATTTGACAAAGATTCAAAGAGTATGACCAAGACTCAAAGTTTGACCAAATCAATCTGAATCATCCAAAAGAGTGTGAAGATGAGTTAGGGTTGTTATTCTCTTGATTTTTTAAGCTGTTCAGTCTCATGGACATCATTAAAATCATTCAATCAAATGTAAATCTAACAATAAATTACTCAGAAATTATAAATCTGTGTAATTTGTCAAATTTTGGTAAAAGATGGAGAGTTTTAGTGCACACTAAATCTAGTAAAGATGGAAAGTTTTAGTTAACACTTAGACAACCACTGTTAATAACTGAGTTTTTTCCTTGATAAAATCTAGCCAAAATTTATTCTTTTTATGAAATTGCACATATGAAAGTAGAGATACATAATCCAGATGCAATGGGTTTTTAGAAGCAGTTGCAACTTTTTCTTTGGACCATCCACATTCCACCTTTATTTCTTGTACCATCCTCAAACTTGTCCCAAAATCCTTTACTCACTAGGAAAGTTAGTAGTTTCAAGATTGAATAATATGCTTACTAAGCAATGAAGTAATAATTTGTTAATCTACAGTCTTTTGAAGATATTGATATCTTGGATGGCTAATAATGTCCTCTCTATTTCTTCTCAACCCTCTTGCTTATTGGATGAAATAGTTATAATTGACCCTGCAACCTTTCCCTCAAGGCCATACCTTTGTTGTTCACATAATAAACTTCTGAATTATGATAAATAGTTATAATTGTCCCTGTAACCTTTCCCTCAAGGCCATACCTTTGTTGTTCACATAATAAATTTCTGAATTATGATAAACGTGTAGGTGTAGGTTTGATATCTACAAAAATGCTTGGCTCGCTTCAATGTTGCAATCTAATCCTTAACCTTCTTAATTGGATTCTTCATATCAGTGATCTATGGCGATTAATATCCACCATACTAAATAGCATTTCATACATACTAAATAGAATTCCATACTTCTTGAGAGTGGGTATGCATCCTTTCATTTGATTTACTTCAAGTTTGATGATGCATACGCACCCTTAAGCGCTTGATTTATATTTTTGTTTGAAAGTAATCTATTCTGTAAAATATTCAGTCATCTTGTGGTTAGCTTCATACTTAGCTACTTTCATACAGCTTGACTGGGTCTAATGGTTAATAACATGTGTTTCCTGATAATACCTCACAAGTTCAAATTCAGAGGGGTAGGCTATGTATACTTTCATAGTCTTTAGTAGTCAAATCCCTAAAATTACTTTTTCACTATCCAGTTTTTGTAAAATTCTACATGCTTAGGTTTCCCCAATAATAAAAGTGATGTCCTTCTTCACATTCCACTTTCAACGATCATTTTTCTATTTCTTACTACTGTGTTGTGGGAATTGGAAAGCTATGCTTGTGAAGAAAGGGGATGATACGTTTTTTCTTTCCTTGCAACCATTTTAAACAGAAACCATGCACTGCCAATACAAAAAGTAGTACTAGCTTTATAGTCCTACAACTATTTCTCTCTTCCTAGTCTTTAGTCATTCTGTTTTTCCAGATATATTTGCAACAAATATGCCATGATTGGTAGTTTAATGGGAAATTGGTGGTTTTTTATGTGAACAAGTTCTCTGTAATTTCATTAAACTTAAACTAGAAAATCCCTTAGTCACCATGCATAAATAATGAGAGTTTTCTTTTCTTTTCTTTTTGAAAAAATACACATTATATTACAATAAAAATACAACTATATGAACAATATCAGGCTAAAACTTTACATCGCACCCCCCACTGCATCCCTCTATCCAAACAAATGCACATACAACTAGCATATCTTCCTTAGCACAAACTCTAATGTATCATTATTTGAAAAATATGTATTCTAGATGACACCTAGTGAACTAAGTCAAGATTTGAACACTTAAATTTTTCCCAGATTGAACTTGGACAAGTCACCACTAAAGGTACATTTGCATCTCCTTCTTCATAGAAACGAAAGCCCTCAAAAATTAATATCACTCTAAAAACCTCTACCTTGCTTCTTGATCATCCAACTCTCTCCAAGAATGGCATCCTTCAACCTCAAAAGACCAAAAAATAATATTAAAAACTATGTCACAATCCATCCTCAATTATAGTCTCCTTTTTGTGACAAATTACACATGATCTTTTTTGGTCTCAATCTATGCAGCCTGGAATTAATTGATAGACTCTAATGAATTAGCATCCACCCTATTACTCATGATTCTAAAGAGCTCCTGGATTTTGAAACAGATTGACAATGCTTGAGCCACCTTTTCTCAGAATCCTACAGTTCTCATCTTCTTTTAAGTCTACCAAGAATGTTAGGACATGTTCTTATAGTGTCATAAATCTTCCATTATATCTCACGAATATTTATCATAGTTCTATCTACAATATTTTCAAATGGGGCCCATAGACTCTATCTACATTTTAAGCCCTAAATATATGAGTATTTTGCACAACTCTAAGAAAGTGACCTCATTTGCAGCTACCAGTAGATGGGACCAAGTAACTGACCTCCAATCTTTCCAAGTCTGCAAGTTTTTGTCCTACAAGTCTCCCCACATATAAAAACCTTTATTACACAATATTCTTACACAACAATAAATGTCTCCCATACGTCCTCTATTGGATCATGTTGTCATTGATGCCAATGGTTTGATTGATTGATGTCCAAGGATTGATTGATTGATGATTGATGTAATATAATATGTATTGTTCTTGATGAGAATGCATACATGAAGATGGAGCAATGAGTTGTCATTGATATGATGAATATGGATCAATGAGTTATCATTGATACATGATGAAGATGGATCTATGTGGTTTCATTGGTATATTATGCATTGTTGGAAAAATGTATAGATGACTCATTATTGTCTTATCATGATTGGTAAGGTGCACAAATGGATGAACTGCAAAGTCGTCCCCTTATGGTGAAAGCCCTCATAGGAAGATGCTTTGCAGATTGAGTTATCCTAGAGGAATGGTTCGAGGACCCATGCTCTCATTATTGTCTTATCAATATTGATAAGGTGCACAAATGGATGAACTCCAAAGTGGTCCCCTTATGGTGAAATCCCTCACGGGAAGACGCTTTGCGGATTGAGTTATCCTAGACGAATGGTTGGAGGACCCATGCTTGTATGTGGAATAATGAGATGAAGGACATTGAATTTGTCAGGGAAACTATCCTAGATGTATAGTGCTTATCATTCCATTTCCGGTGGTATGTAGAACGTCACATAAATCCTCACGGTTAGAGAGTTATGGCCATGAGAAGTTGGAGACCCCAGGTTTGGGTAATAGACGCAAGTTTGTTTGATGGCTAATGGTATGAGTTATGATATATTTTTAGAAAATACTATTCTATATGTATAACACATGTCATTCCATTTCTGGAGGTATGTAGAACGTCACATAACTCCTCACGGTTTCAGAGTTATGGCCTTACGAAGTTGTAGGACCCTCACATGTCATTTAAAAGCCCCAAAAGGTCAAAGTAGTCAAAGTGGTTTAAGGGTTTTTAAAAGGTAAATAATAAAGTGAAGTGATGAGCGTACTATAATTCAAAGTGAATACAAAATAAATTATTTAAATAATAAATTTTAATGGAGAAATTAGAAGTGGGTTAACCCTAAAATAATGAAAGTGGGGCCAAGTGACCTAGAAGATGTTTTTAAGGAAGCTACTTGGAGAGTATAAATAAGAGGCAAGGCTCTCTCATTTTAATCACACTTGAGAATATTGAATATCTATATGTGTCTGAGGTAACCAAGTATATCTAAGCCAAAATTATGAGGAAACGTGAAGAAAAGAAGGCTGAAATGCAAGGAAGGATAAATTCTTTTGATGGTGCTTTCTAAGGTATGTTATTTACAAGTCATCTCACCATTTTCACCATAAAACATACCTGAGTCTCTGTGGTAAAAAAATCATCTTGTGGGTCGTTGTATTTTGGGAGTTACACTCCGTGGAAAATAGGGCTTGTGGCTAGTCTTGAAACTAGTCAAAAACATGTGTTTCGGGTAAAAATGTCATAACTTCTTCATAACAGATCCAAATTCAGTGAGACCAAATGTGTTGGTTAGGTTACAGGCTATAGTATGTTATGTAATAGTTTCAAATCAATTCAATTAATATTTTGTGCGGGCCACACTCTACAAGGTAACTCTCTAGAATAAGCCAGAATTCAGCAAGGTATGCCATTTTTGCTATAACACCTTTTATGAGAGGTTCCAAGTAGTGCCATCTGGAAGAATTTCATAAAACAAACTGAAGAAAATTTTGTATCAGTTTCATATATTTATTCATTACAGGTACAAAGGTATGATTATTTCAAGTTGGGGTTGTTCACTAATCCAAAACTAGTCATGGTTGAGACAAGCAGTTGATGAGTTGGCACATACATGAGGTGTATAGTTGATGATGTTGGTACATATTGATGAGTCATTGTTGATGATTATTTGACACATGATCGGTATATACTCGGTACATGGTTGGATACACTTGTTTATGGTACAAGTTGATTACAGGTTGTTTGGCACAGGTTGGTGCATGGTTGATGCACTTGTTTATGTTGACAGATTGATATTTGTTGAGGATTGTTGCCTCATCTTAGTTGGTGTTGTGAATGTAAGTTGAGTCTTTCATATATATCTAATGCTATTTTAGAGTTGTACTCTATTCAGTTGTTGCTGAAAAACCCCCGGATTGAAGTCCATAATAAAAAGAAAAAGTATACATACATCTTGTGTTCTTTGTGTTCCTTGTGGAAATGATTTTTTGATGATATGTTGCTGATATGTATTCACATCTAACTGATTATCAATGAAAGAAATGAGTACTGAGCAAATGTTGAATGTTAACTAAGGATTTTTTGTGTAAGAGGGAAGTTTTGGGAAAAAGATCCCCACACCCATTCACCCCCCCTCTAAGTGTGGTAGGTGTGTCCAACATCCTCTTGGTGTTTGAAAAGCCTAAAAGGATCTGGCTGCTAGATCCCATGCATTTTGTAGTCCCTGAAATTCCCAATTAATTTCTTCACCTGTCAAACTTTCCAAATTATTTTAGATATGTTGAACCATTAACTTTGAAGGAAATTACCCCACAATAACATCACAGATCCCAAATAGCCCATTCAATCCATTAACTTGTGAGGTAGTCAACAACCTATGTGTGATGTTAAATCGTTTTGTTGCCTCACCTTTCATTGCCCATAAAAATCCACTTGGCAGCCAATGCAATCCATACATGAATGCTAGTTAGCGCAAGGCCTTCCTTTTCACTAGCAATGCTGCAAATATCCAAGGCAACTGGTGGTAGTTTTCCCCCTTGTTTTCCCCACAAAAAAGAGTGTGGAGTGAGTTCTAGCTTCTTATTCCCCCTTCTTTCTACTGGATCTGAGTCACTCCAATGTATTGGGTTGCAACCTTTGTTTTAACATGTGAAATTAAACTATTTTCTGAATTTGAGCTTACAACCTTATTAACACCAGCATCTGGTCAAGATTTTTGTATAAGTTACTCATGTGAAAGTTTCAGGTTTCTTAATGGCATACAATGAGACATCGATGCCACTTCCATTTGAAGAGTTCATTCTCTCAAAGGGTACCACAAAATGTGGCAACATTTTATGTTTGACTCCTAGATTACTAGAACTTTTGCAACAATTTTCATAGAATTTAGGAAATGAATGTTTATTGAGAGGAAAGATATCACCTACTGGATGTGGAATATGATTACAATTTCTGTTGTACCTTAATGATATTAACAAAAATAGTTTTCTCTGTATCAATCTGTTACCTCCTCTCTTCCATCAATTGGCCAATGGTAGGGTCTCCTTCGTTTTGCATCACTTGCAGATACAAAGGCCTAATGACTTGTGATGAGACAAGCCAAAGACACTACATCCTCGTTGATAACAATGACTTCCAACAACATTGGGATTTATTCTAGGTTGTTTAGCTTCTAGTTGCAATGTTACCAAATCCATAGAGATAACATTCTTGATCTCTCAATACAAGTTTATTTTTCATACATAAACTAAAAGAGGACAACATCTTTCATGATTTAAGGAAAACGTTTATCCAAAAACTGCAAATAAAAAGTACTTTTCTTCTTCCTTAAAATAATTGGCATGACAAGTCTCTCAAATTTGTGTAGAATCCTAGATTCAATAAAAATGTTAGTTAACTGTCTGTTGTTTGAAAATGACTTCTAGCGTATTGCTTTTCAAATTCAAAATTATGTTTTTTATATTTTTACTTTCCCTTGTGCAACATAACCAACTTTTCAACCATCTACCCTTTTTACTCATCAAAATCATTTATAGCGGAATTTAAAGATGAAGGACCAGGTAAATAGTAAATACCTATCAAGACGTTTGGAAAGTTGAAACCCTAGTAATTATTCACCGCCAAAGCCTCACGCGATACCTTTCGAGTTTCTTCTGCTCTAAACAGGCGGCTCCACCAAGCTAATAACTGTAACAAATTCTAGTTTCTTCTGCTCTAAATAGGTGACTCCACCACTAGCATCTCCTGCCCTTTTTTTTGTTCCATCGAGGGGAAATGAGCAAGAAAATTCAAGATATGTAAACCGAGCCTTGGGGAATTAGAGATTTTCTGGATGGTGACTAGATAGTAGACTCTGTAGTTCTCACGAACGAACCAGACCAGTAACAAAGCTCTAATTTTAATCCAATGCATATATGGGTACTTGGCAGATCCCATACAATTTATACCAGGTGGGAGGGCCAAAATGCTCTCAGATATCCCCTTGTTCTTTGGAAATCGGGCAAAAGGGAAGATTTTCGCTACCCAGTGCCCATACCACAAAATTTGGGCGAATTAAACCATAAACCCTGATTTTACCAAATGGTAGGGCGAAGAAGCTATCAGAAATTCCCATCTAGAAATTTGGCTAATAGAAGCTTATCCCTCCAAATTTCAGGGGAGAAATACAATTTGTTTCCTCTATCTCTCCTAAAAACAAGGGCTAACCCTGTACACGATTTTTCCCCTAAAATAAATTATGGGTTAATGATATAAGTTCTAAAAAATCACTTTAATACAAAAAATTGGAAGCACCTAAATTTCACCCATGAGTGAAATTTCACCCCTAAAATTATCTATGTGATAAACCCATTTGTGAGGGGGTTTCTAATCACATTGTAGTTACTATACATAGAATTAATGATTTTATTATAAATCATCCCATTATGGCTAATACTCACCAAGAAGCTTCTTTAATCTTGTTTTGAGAAGCTTCATCCACGATCTTCTTCTAGTCATCCTCGCCCACCATAATTACAACATCTCTATGATCACCCATCTTCATCGAGGAATCTTTGTGGTCCATCACAGTATCTAGAAACTATTCTTAATGAATTTTCATTTTATTTCCAACACTTAGTGACTTTGAGAGGAAATCAAGATGCTTTATTTGATGTCACCAATGATATGTTTCATAATATTCATGCATCATATATAGCTATTTGTGGAGGTTTACATATATCCTTCCAACAAGCAAAATCTTGTGTGAGTAGGTAACAACCTACACAAGTATATCAAGATCATTTTGAGCATGGAATTCATGTTCATCGTATACTCCAGCATGATGTTCCATTTGAGCTTACACATAAAGATACAGTTCAACCTGATACTATGGATATTGAAGATAATGCATGCATTCATTACAGATGACATTCGAATTGTTCAGCCACCCATTCCACTACCTCCTAGTAGAGACGTTGAGAGTGGATATTTGGAATAGTGGAATGAATTAATGCAATCCTATCTTGAGCTGGTAAGAATTATATAAAACGACCAAATAAATCTAATTGAGGTTTTAATTTTACATTCAAAATTATTAACTTGTTCAATTTTAAATATATGATCATTTATTTATGTTTAAATCTTATTAAACCCATATTTTCTTTTAAGGAAATCCTATGGAAAACCCTTTGAGTACTTCCCCATCATCCATGGATGGTAATCTCTAATTAAGGAGCCTCACCCCGAGTGGATCAAGAGACTCAAACCCATGACCTCCCCAACTGATCATTGGGGGAGAGATCTCATGTCTGGCTAAAGATTGCTAGAGTTAACCCTCAGAGACAAAATATTATCAAACCCATATATATATATATATATAAACCATCTATTGTATATGGAATCCATGCCATATGGAGATGTATTGAATTCTGTGACACCATCATCTAAACACAATGACCATGATGAAGCTCTTCAAAAATAAGTTCATCATATAGATATTCAACACATCACTATTCATGTAATTGAAATTTCAATGTAAAAATGATTTATTAAAATAAAAAAATGCAATTTTTTTTTTTTAAATTGTGTTTAGAACATTTCATTAATCAATAATTACACTTTTTCAAAATATGAATAAATTTAGTGATAGATTTTCAAATTTTCTCATATTTACATTAGTTTGACTCTGATCCTAATCCTAATCAATGTGTAGATGATAGTCAATAGGTAATAGAAACCTTGAACATGTGAGAAATATAGCTTTTAGTTTTGAATAATCTCTCTCTATATAAGTGTTAGATTAATTATTTTTATGTTTTTTTAGAGGGATTAACTTTTACTAGTCCAATTTCATGCTCATTTGATGATAACATTCAATATCGAGATGAGTGAATTTTAGTGTTTTGTGTGTGAGCAAGTGGTTTTTACATGTATACAAATTATTTATTTTGTGATTTGTATGTAATTGAGTTGTTGAATGAGGATATTTGGAAAGCACCTTTTTATTTTATTTAATTAAATTTATTTATTTTTATCTGAGGGAAAGTAAATTTAATTTTTTTTTATAGATTTAATTTTAAATTTTCATCTCAATTAGCTTTCATATTTTTTTTTCAAAGAAAGAAAAAACTTGATATATTACATATGTCCGTCCAAATAAACTTGATTGTCCATCACATTTAAATCATCTTTTATGTCTTTTATGCTCATTCAAACCTTTATGCTCATTTTATCATTCATTGCATTCCAAAAACTTTCAAAATTCATAACCAGAAACAAACAATTAGATTCTAAAATTCATCTATGAAATCAACCGATTTTTAGAGAAATCCTGAAGGATAAAGGTTCCAATTTCAAAAGATAAGGATTCCTTCGAAATCTTATATGCATCTTAGTTGAGATCTCTAAGAATGTTTCTGCAATCAGTGGAGAGTCTCCAAAAACCTGTAGTCTTCTCAAATTGATCATCTCAACGTGGAAACACAAATCCCACGGTACCACTAGATCTTCCTTGTTTTTTGTTCTTGTCCCCCGAACATAGATGATTGTATAAAATTGTTTCTTGGACAAATACAACAAAGATCCAACCCCGCATATGGGAGGGTGACCTTGTCTAACCCCATCAAAGAATCCCCAAGGAACCCCTTCCTCAAGCTATGGCATCAATGGATTCTTTTTATTTTTGCATTTGGGGACTAATTTATATTCTACAGCTAGTTTGACTATCAATCTCGCCACCAACTCAGCATGAATATACTGGTTTCGAAAAATAATGCTTTTTATTCCCCACCACATCAAATAGACAAAGAAGAGAGGGATTGAGAAATGGGAAACTCCTTCCACCTTTTAAGCCAATACTCCAAGCTTTCTCATGGAGGCATCCCTTGAAGTTTTAAAGACTTTTCAACATCCCTCCAAACATTAAAAACAAAAGTACACCTTGATGATTTTTAATTTTATGGGTGCTTTATGTTCCCAAATATACTTTCACCACCATTTTCTATCTCCAAAAAATTCAAGTGTAGACAAAGCCAAGTACCCCATTTTTACTGTATATAACCATGTTTTGTGATTGCCTAACTAGTACACCAAATATTCTTCATCTTCCTTGAGAAAAATGAAGTTTGATTTTAGAGTAGCAATATATTTTCCCCATATTTCATTACTCTCACCTTCCATCTCTAACATTTCAGTAGTTTTCCACTCCATTCGTCCTACTATATCCATTCTTACAAGTGCAACATCATTTAGAGTGAATATTATATTGCCGTGAAGGTTTGAAATGAGATGTTACCGAAGTTTATAACTTTCCCCTGATCCAACCCAGGGATCCTCCCCGATTTTGAATTGTGATCCATTTTCCACTTCCCAAGCAAGGTGATTTCCAATTAACAAAAATGCCTCAACAAAGGCCTTCCAACAAATTGACCCATTTTGGGAATTCTTTACAAGAAATATTATTCATTCAATAGTAAAAAATCTTGATAAATACTTGGAAAAAATTACTCTTCCCCAGAGCATGTCATTATGTAACATCCTCCATAATATTTTGGCCACCATCGCTCTACAAAACCAAACTATGTTCTTGATCCCCCAACCACCCATCTCTTCTATCCTAACCAAGCATGACCATTTGACCAATGGAATTTGTTGCTTCTCTGAATTACCCGCCCATAAGAAATGGAAACAAATTTTCCTTTTTTTGTGGAGAGATCCTTTTGCAATTTTCACGATGGCTTCCCAATATACTAGAATGTTTATAAGCACCAAGTTGAGGAATACCAATCTTCCTCCTCTTGAAATCCATCAATGTACCCATAGCACAATTCTTTTTTGAATTTTGGCATAAGGCCACAACTAACCCCTAAATGCATAGTTGTTTGACTTCAACATAAAACCCAAGTACTTTATCCCTTCCCTGAGATCATTTTGATTAAACTGTAGGCCTCGTAAGAGATGAGGATTTTCTAGTGTTAACTTGCATACCTATGGCACGGTATAAAAGATATAGGATAGTTATTATAGATTGAATCTCCAAGTAGGTTCATGCACCAAAAAAAATTACATCATCAATAAAGAGTTTGTGGGAAATAATTTTCAAGTTTGTGATCCTTAATCCTTTGAGAAGACCTTCCCTTGCATTTTTAATCAGCAGACTTAAACCTTTAGCCGCAAGGAAGAAAAACAAGGGGGAGAGAGGGAACCCTTTCCTAAGGCCTCTTTAGGATATAAAAAAAGGGGAGGGAACTTCGTTTACTAATACAACAAGGGATGAGGATTCTAAACAACCCATCATCTAGTTGAGTGATTCAAGGTTCATTTGAAATTGGATTAAGACCAATCTTATGGAGGTCCAACTAGCCCTATCAAAATATTTGGAGAGATCAAGCATCAAAATGAAGAAGGGGATATTTTTATTCTTAATGGAGTGAAGGGACTCTTGTTTTATGGACACAACATTGTGGATTTGTCGTTTGAACAAAAACCCATATTTTTCTTTAGAAATAAAACTGTTAAAAATCGGTTTCAATCTATTAGCTAAAATCTTGGCTATAATTTTATAAATAAGGTTGCAGCAGGATATGGGAAAAAAATATTCAAATGTAGGAGTAGAGGAATTTGGAATGAGATCAATATGGGTGGAATTCAATGGACTCCCCCTTCTTCCTATCCTTTTGGACTCATTGACCACCTTGTGGAGGTTCTTCTTTAAAAGATTGTAGAGACATAAGTAAAATTCAACCATTAGGCCATCAGAACTTGAGATTTTGCATTTTTGGAACAACGATAAAGTTTGAAAAACTTCATTCGCATAAATCTCTTCTTGAAGAGAAAGGTTAATTTCTAGAGTGATTTGCATAGGGAAAGAGAAGTAACCTTCAATATCTCTGCAATAGGACAACTCATCAGAGGCTCCTTGAACATATTGGAGAAAAATTGTTTTCCTACTTCTGGAACCTTTTCATGGCCTAGGACAAATGCCCCAATAGAGTCTATAATTTCCATAATGGAGTTTATCAATCGGTGATGACTAGCAAATTTATGGAAGAATTTAGTGTTATTGTCACCTTCCTAAATCGACATTGCCCTACTTTCTTGTCTCCAAATGGACTCCTCCTTCATTAGGAATTTTTTTTTTTTTACCATTAACTCCTTCATGGGAGCTTCTTCCCCCTCCAATAAGGAGTCATAATCCCTTTCTATGAGAAGACTCCTCAACTTAGCTTCCAACTCCAATATTTTTACTGATTTCTTTTTTTGAAACTCTTTAGCCAAAAAAATTGTTTCGTTTGTTTCGTTTTTTATGTTTCCTAAATCAATTGTAGATTGCAACCTGTAGGTAGCTCCTTCCCCCTCAACTAGTGGAACGTGGATGTATTTTACCAACTTACTAAAGAAATCTTATTTTAACCAATATTGATTCAATTTTATTGATATTGTTTTATGCAAACCAGTTTTGGAAATGTCAAGAACAATTGGAAAGTGGTCCGAGAGACCCCCGATTTCCACTCTTGAAGAAATGGCCCACTGATTCTCAATCAGACTATCATAAATCAAAAACCTATAGAACCTTTTTTCTATCATGCCTGATCATTTTCTCCCATTACTTCGAGTATGGGAAATCTTCTTCAAAGACAAATCTATTTAGTTGGAGAAGTAACATTCTAGAAGATCTTGGCATGGTTTTTTACCATAAAATTCAACAACTGTTAAATTTAAATTTAAATCCCCTCCCAGAATTATGTTTCCGGAAGAAAATTCATTCGATCTTCTTAGACTATCCCAGAAAAGACACTTGTTGGCATATGGACCGTAGACATTGCAAATTTTGAATGAGGAATAGAGCCAACTATCAAAATCTTGTACTAGGATACAATAAGGGAGGGAGTCTAATTTTAACAAATTTATCTTGGCGCTGTAAGTTGTTAACGGACCACCTAATAAACCATCAACGTCACAAGAGAAAAATACCCATCGTTTAAGCCAATACGTAAAAATATCATTTGTCTTTAAACCACTACACATAGTCTCTTGGATCAATAAATCATGAGGACTTACCACCACACATAGTCTCTTGAGGGATAATAACTTGGGAGAACCCCCTACTCCACATGAATTAATAGAAATAAATTTCATTTGGGAACCTTGGGGAGGGATTTACCCTACTCTAAGGACCACAATAATAGTTGATTATTTGTCTCTTTGTATCTCTTTGGCTTCCTATGAATGTGATAAGGCGATTCTAAACTTTCTCCTGGCATGAATCTTGTTAGTCGGGTCCTGGCCAAGGCCTCCAGCCTCTTCACGCAACAAACCAATATTGACTTTAGAACGTAACAAGTAGTATGACTTGACAACATAATTATTTGAATGGTGGGACAATGGGGAAGATCATGGAGAACAGTCAGAAGGATGACTATCAGTGGGAAGATCAGGGACAAATATATCCTCATCTATTTCGAAGACCCTTTTGAGGACTTGCATGGGAGCGGACTTGATGTGACAAGAAAAAAGAGTCTTAAAAGCATAGGAAGAAGGGGCGAGAGCTTGTTCTGACAAAAATGAAGATATTTTTAATAGAGAAAATTCATTATTGGATAAACCAGGAGAGTCAAAACCATGATACCTACTTGAATGGATGTGAAACGAATTTTCCACTCCACCTCTTGAGGGACTGAGATGTGGAAGTTTTTTACTCTTAGAGTCCACGAATTCTTCAGTCACTACCGAGCTCGAAATCAAATTTGACATGTCATATTTTCTTTTCCATACTTTCATAAAGGGAGAAAAATGAGTTGGAGACCTATTGCACTATGCCTACAAATGATCAACAACATAGAACCCAAAATACCAGAAAGGAATGCGCCAATAATATATCATATGAAAAACAAAGAAATCCCCCCATACTAGGTCAATCTCGTTGTGAAGCCCCTCACGAAGGTGAACTTCAATTTGAAGCTAGGCTTAAAAAAAAATCAACTTCGGTGTCTCATCCTCATTTGAGCCCCACAAAAATTCTAGTATTGTTCTTAATAGCTTGTACAATCTCCTTCCTCTAGAAAACCAATAGAAGGTTTGGAAAAATGGCCCGGATTTTAGCAGGGGAGAGAACATCTTGTGTTGGATAGAAAGAGATTGGCCACTCTTTCAACACAATAATAGAAGGTCCCCAACCCCATGAGTGACTAAAAATTCCCATCATATCCTCACCTGGGAGGAATTCAAAGAAGATCTAACCTCTGACAAGGGTGTGAAAAATTGGAAAGTATCCAAGCATTGATTTCCAACAAACCTTTGGTCACCGAGGGGGAAACAATTTTCCCACAAAAATGACCTATACTAGTCTTCTTGAGCATCCTAGAAATATTTCCTACTTCAACTTCATCCCCTACCACCATTCTCCTTCGTTCTCTTCAATCTTTCCAACACCTTGGTTTCCCGTGGCCCCTGGATTTTGGACCACTAGACAAGGGAGAGGGATTATTTGGATCTCTATTATCTTTGGGTACCTTCTTCTCCACAAACATTACATGCAGATATGGAATTGGAACTAGAGTAGAACCTTTGAGACCCACCACCTCTTCCTTTGGCACAAAACCATTCAACTGAGTATTCTTGGAAATGGAGAGAGAAAAATCTCCTTTCACATTGAATGAGATTCCTTGATAAGTTCAAGAGGCTTTGGAATTAAAATCCATAGGAGAATTTAAGGATTCAAGGATTGCAAAGTTGATGGCCTTCTTTAATCGATTCATGGATGAAAACTTTATGCCCGTAAAAATGATATCCTCTAATCCCACACCATTAGAATTGAAATCCAATGCTTCATCCTTCGTGAATACATAATAAATATGCTTATTTCAAGGAAATCGTCCGATTTGAGATCTCCAACATCATCTGACCATGATATTCGTTCTTTTACATATAACCTCGAATAGGATTCCCATAGGGATGGATCGGTATGATGCCATCATTCAATAACCAAGTCCTTTAGCCCTGAGAAAGCTCCACAAACACATGAATCAAAGCTTCCATCGAGTTGAGACTTTTTTTAGCCAAAGTGGCTTACAATATTAATGAAAACATTCATGGCTATTTGGTATAGTCTTACCTATGCTTCCATATACATCTGGATAACAGAGTCGAGTCACCTAGGTTTTTTCCC